>JADLZL010004764.1:0-35303 GCA_015844335.1 Chrysopogon serrulatus | reverse complement strand
TTTTGGATGGTGTACAAGATGAACACGAGGGGATTTATCTTTCGGGCAAGAGAAGGCTCTACGCCCGGTGGGGGAGAGGTGTTCTTGTATTATCCCCGCATCGGCGTGCTCGTAGGTAGGGTGTACAAGCAATGAGAGAGGGACCGGGGCCCCAAGTCTCGTGGATGATTGAGTGAAGTGCCAATATCGAGGCGTGTGCGAGGTTTGTGTGTCGCCTGTGTGGGGCGCCCGTCTTCCCCTTTTATAGCCGTAAGGGGAGGACCGGGCTTTACATGAGGTGGTCGTGCTCGTAGCAAAGTCTTGGGCTTCCGTGTGTCCTCGTCCCCGAGGCTCCGGAGTGGACAAAGGTTGTGCGTGAACGTGAGGGGCCATCTTTGCGTCGCCTCTCCCCCCCCGTTGGCCGGAATGACGGACGTCCCTCGCCGGAGTTGGTGGAGCATGATGGAGGGGGTGTCCAGGCCCTGTAGCTTGCTGTAGCTTTGACCCGCTGGGATCCGAGGCTCGAGGAGCCTCGGGCGTGGTGTCGTGCGGGAGTGGTTGGAACAGCCGTGGATGGTCACCGGGCGCCAGAATCGCCTATCCCGGGCTCGAGCTCACGGGCGGGACTGTTTATCGACCCGAGGGGGCGTCCAGTCCTTCCCCGTACTGGGGGTGACGTCGGCGGTCGTCGCTCCGGCGTGGTGGACGGCGTTCCAGGGCTTCGGTGACGTGACCTGGCAGCGAGGTTAGGCAGCACAGCGTCCCACAGTGGGGGCGTGGCCTTCACTGTGGAGATCGCGTCAGCGTGAGTGCCGGCGTGGGTCGCGACGGGACGGTGTCCATCCCCGCCGGGCATGGGATGCCCCCGACACGTGGTACGGACGAGTGGCGGTGGATATACGTCAAGTCAATGGTACGGCTTTGACTGGAGGTGTCTGTCCCGAGCCCCAGTTGCCGTGGCTCGGGCGGACGGAAATTGGAGGTTCATCCGAGGCCCTAGCGCGGAAGCCTCGGGCGCGGAGAATCGACACCCGCCCGAGGCCCTTACGGGGAGGGTTCGGATGAGGTGGAGGCTAGGAGCCCTCCCAACTGTTTCGGAGCCGTGGCCCGGATTTGTGCAATGGGCGGCCTGCTGGGCCTAGTTTTGCGTTTATTGGGCTTTTCCAAAGGGGCCCTTATTTTGGTCCCCGATAGTAGCCCCCGAACCTCTGAATGAGTGAGTGTACTCGTTCGAGAGGTTAAGGTCGCGCCTCCTCGGTTACCTTCGGAGTTTTCCGCGGTGCGCTTGAAGCCTTTTCCCTGGCCGGGTGTAGCCCCCGTGGCCTTGGAGGAGTCTTGGGACTCCTCCGAGGGCATGTATTTGGTTCGCGTGGCGCGATTTTGTTTCTGTCTCCGGAGCCGTGCACTCGACGGGGCGCGAGCGCGCCTGGCCGGGTGTAGCCCCCGAGGCCTCGAGGAGTGTGTGCACTCATCGAGGGGCTTGTGCGTGCCCTCGTGAGCAAAGAGTTTTGTGGTGCCGAGCCCCCGGGGCCCGTCGGCTCGTCCGAGGGTTCGGCTGGTTTTGCGACGTTTCGCGAGCCGGTCCTCGTGTTGGGAAAGCCCCGAGCCCCTCGTGATGGCGGGGGGATCCGACGATACTCGGCCGCTGGTTTTTACGCACCTCCGTCCCTTCCGCAGGAGGAGGGTGGATTTCGCCGTGCTATCGCCGATGAGTGTCGAACACGACTAGACCCGGAGTCAAGTTAACCCGGAAGATCCAAGTGAAACGCCCGTGCCCCGCTCGTTGGGGGTCGACGGGCCTAGAGGCGCGTTTCATAAGAGCCTCGCACGGTATGCCTCGAGTCGGGCACGGGTCCCGGGCCCGGCCGGTCCCGAGGGCTCGGTGTCTCCCACGCGGGATCCCCCTAACTCGGCGCATGCTGGGCCTCGGATGCTTTAGGACGGCCCCGCTGCGCAGGGCTAGGCTGTGTATGAGGCCGTCCGAGCTGCCCCCCGACTTCTGTTGCCCTCGAGGTGGCCGTCGAACCCTCGAGATGGGCCAGCCCGCGAACTTCTCGACCGTAAATGGGCCGCCGCCCGGTTCCTTTGAGGAGAAGAAAAAACCCCCGTTTTGCCCCATCGTGAGGCGGGCGCGCCTTTTTAGGCGGCCGCGGGGCGTGGAGCGCCGCGGAAGGAGGTGGTGGGTCCACTTTTCCCGCCGTGGCGGTGCCGTGCGCCGTGCCCAATAGGTCCCACGGGGATGTGATGTGCGCGCCGCGGCTTCCGCCGAGGCCACGCGTGGTGGCAGGCCCCGGCTCCATGATCCTCGATCCTTTGTGGGGTGCGCCAAGGCCGCAACACGTGTGTGGCTCCCCGAGCCCGTATTGGCCGTGGGCTGCCGTGTCGGGCGCCTTTGGGCCGTGTGCGAGGTGCACAGGTGGGCGCACCGGAGGCGGCGCGCATTGAATGCGGGGAGACGGAGCGGTGGAGACGCGTCGGGTATAAATACCTATGCGGCGCCGCGTTGGCTCTCCTCTGCGTTTGCTGCAATCGCCTTTGCCTTCCCCTGCCCCGCCCGAGAAAGCTCGAAGTTTACAGGAGAGAAGAGAGGAAGAAACTTCCGGCGCCGCCCGTCTGCAGCCTCCTTTCCTCCCCGATGGCGCCTGGGTGGACATCGTCGGCACGACGGACTGGGAGTCGTGCTCCGTGACGGAGGCGGAGTTGGAGGTGCTGGTGGAGAAGGAGCTCCTGCGCGCTCGATCAAACACTGAGCAGCCGGAGTGGATCGTGCCGCCGCCGGGCGATCAGTTCCCGCGTCCTCCAGGGGGGTACGTCGTGAGCTTCACGGCCTTCCATGAGCGCGGGTTCAGGATGCCGGTGGGGCGCTTCCTTCACGCGCTCCTGGAGTACTATGGCCTGGAGCTCCACAACCTCACCCCCAACTGTATCACGCACGCGGCGGTTTTCGTGGCGCTGTGCGAGGGATTCCTCGGCATCGACGCCCACTGGGACTTGTGGCTCTACTTCTTCGAGGCCACCCTGTTCCTGAAGTCCCCGCCAAGGATGGAGAAGGAGAAGGGGAAGGAGAAGGAGAAGGAGAAGGAGAAGGAGAAGGGGAAGCGGCTCGGGAATTGCACGCTGTGGCTGCGGTCCAAGAGCCACGGGGCCTATATCCCCCCGCTGAAGCTCGCCTCCTCGAACCGCGGCTGGCACAACAAGTGGTTCTACCTTCGCAACGATGACGACCACCTCCCGACCTACACCGGGAAGGTGTTCGACTCCGAGCCGCCATCGTGGCGGAAGGAGTTGATCACCGAGAAGGTGACGCCGCTGGGGAATGTGTTCTCCGCTTTGGCGCATCCGACCCGACGGGGTTGGACGCCTCGGCGTGATCGCCGGGCTTCCACAAGCGGCGTGTCTTTGCCGATGCGGCGGGCGTACGCGCTGTACGACATGCGGCCCGGCAACGCCTTGGGGGGCACCGGATGGCGGCCGAGGACCTGGGGCTTCTGGCGAGATCCTCGGCCGGGACGAAGCAGCGGCGTCGGTGGACTCCTCGCAGCTCTTCAAGGTCGTCATGCGGCCAGAGAAGGGGTTCATTAGCCTTGGTAGGCCTGGCTCCTCCGCTCGGCGCATACCCGCTCTCCCCCTCAATCCCCCCCCTCCGTGTCGTGAGGGGCTCTGGAGGAGCTGAGGGCGTCGGGAAGCCCCGATCGCCGCGGAGGAAGGCTAACCGCCACCACGCGGGGGTGAGGAGGAAGGAGAAGGAGAGTGCTACGGGCGTAATGCCCACAAGCAGAAGGAGAAGGGAGGACTGGCGCGGCGGCGCCGCCCCGGCGAGAGGGCCTCCCCCTGGAGGAGACGTCGTCGGACACCACCGAGTACGACGACGACGATGACGATGAGGAGGGATGGGTGGGACGACAGCCGAGCCGCTACCTGGGCTGGACCCGCCGGAGGTGACGTCGGGTGCCCGGGAGGGCGGCGGCTCGTCGGAGGCGCAGGCGGCCGGAAGGGCCGTCGGGAGAGGCTCATCCCCTGTCTCGCCGGAGTTGGGGCCTCGCGATGCTTCCAGCCGGGCGCGTCCCCGAAGGGGAGGTGCGACGTCCGCCCCGGGGGAAGGAGGTCGCCGAGCCCTCCCCCTCCGAGGCCCGTCCCCCGATGCACTCCATGGCGGCTAGAGCGGGTCGGAGGACCGCAGTCGGACGCCCCCGGGAGGGCGCACGGGCAGGGGGCGCCCGAGGCTCCTGCCCTCGGGGAGCCCTGTCCAGCCCAAGATTAAGGTGCCCGGGTAAGTGGGCGTTCATGCCTCGTCGCTGGTTTCGGTGTTCGCCTCTTCTCCACTGCCGACTTTGCCTCCTCTCCATCTACAGCCCAAAGTGCAAGGTCACAAGCGGATGTGGGACCGCTCGCCCCCCCGAAGCAGCTGAGGCGGGGGGGGCGGGGAGCGCTCCGCCTCGTCCTCGTTTGGCCGGGAGCGAGGAGAAGGAGAAGGTCCGCCGAGGTGCTGCCCGCCGAGGAGCAGCCTCGGGCGATGGGAGGAAGAGACGGCGCAGGCGTCTGCCGGAGGGACCCAAGGGTGCGACCGTGGTGCCACTGGTCGAAGGGGGCTAGTCCTCATGGGCACCGCCGGCACGGCGAGGCGTCCCGGCAAGGAGGCCGGGCGCGGCGGTCCCGGCTGCATCGGCCGGGTAGTCCTCGGGTGTCGGGCCGAGGGGGATGTGGGAGGAGCCTGGGTGGTGGTCGCTACGCCGACGCGGGCGCGGCTGAGCAGGCGCCGCCCCATCTCCGCGCTGAAGTCGCGCCACCGAGGCGGTGGTCGCCGTCGCGGCAGAGGCCATGGAGGCGCAGGTGCAGAGGCATCCGGGGCGGGCGCCGCAGCTTCGTGCGGGGCACTCGGTGGCTGCCTACCAAGGAGCCCGCCGAGGCCGGAGGGTCGGCCGCTCCGGAGGCCAGCGCCACTACACGGTAGATGGCGGGCCGGCTCGTCCGGGAGGGACGCTGCACCCCGGAGCAAGGGAGGTCTTCGCTGGATGACGCCATAGAGGGAAAACTCTGGTGCGCGCGTCGCGCAGTGTCGCCGACGGCATTTGGGAGGCCGCCCGACCATCGTGTCGGGCTGGGCCAGGAGCCCCGCCCCTCGCTTCAAGTAGGCGACCCCACGCCCCTTGGTCGACCTAGAGACTTCTTTCCCACCCACTTAAACGGCTGAGACTCGCTCGTCGCAGAACCCGGCGAAGACGCCGAGCGGGAAGTCGAGTTCCTCCGCACGCCGGGCCGGCCTCAACAACCAACTCCTTCAGCAGGGGTCTGGTGGCCCACCTGACGACGACCATCGTTTGAGAAGGACGCCGAAGCCGGAGAAGCCCCGTCTCCTTGTCTCGGAGCCGGCCGAGGCGTCGGGCGCGCGAGGACGCCGCTCTTTCCAAAGAGGTGGCGGTGGTCACGTCACGAGAGCCTCGACCGGCTCGGAGCCGAGAAGGAGGCGTGCTTGCCGGCCTCGCACTCGGCAGACTCCATCAAGGCTTTGTCCGAAAAGCTGAAGACCGCGGAGGATGAGAATAACGTCCTTGCCGCTGAGTACTCCAAGCTGAAGAACGAGCTCATGCGTGGGATCTCCGAGGCCACGACCCTCCGCAACCAGCTACAAGGTACACACCGTGATTGTCCATCGTGCCTGCGTTATATTATCCGAGAGTCTGACTCTCGGGTCGTTGCAGGCCTGCAGGGAAGGGTGAGGGAGCTGGAGGGGAGCCTCGCCGCGTTGCAGACCGCCTACAGCTCGGCGCAGGGCGAGCTCGACTCCCTGACGCGGGAGGCCACGGCTGTCTGTGCCGCGTTGGAGGTGGGGGATGCCGGCGGAAGCAACTTGGTGACGCGGTTGGCCATGGTGCCACAGCGGATGGAGGCGCGTGCCCTGGAGGCCCTGCGTGTCGGCGTGTCACATACGCTCGCTACCGACCATGTCCCACTACTGGCTCGACCTCCCTCGGATCGCCGAGGGGCTCGTTGTGGCCGAGGAGGAGATGGGACGCGAGAGCGAGGTGCTCGCCCAACTCGTCGAGGAGGCCGAGGCGAGCGGGGCTCCAATCGCGCTGGCGAACATCTTCGCACCTTGCCGTCGTTTCCACTCCCCCCCTGGAGGAAGCCGGGCGACGCCGAGGCTACGGATGTCGAGGCCGTGGACGCCGCTGCCCGAGGCGCCGGGCGGCCCGACGCCCACCAAGAGACCCTGCAGGCCGGGCTCGAGTGCCCATGTAAATAGAAACTTATGTTGACTTTTGTTCATGGAACACTTTGTGTCGGTCGGCCCGTCGAGGCCTTATGCTTTTGTGACGGTTTTTTCGTTATCTCTCGCGTTTCCCTTTTAGTTGTACTCGTTACTTAGTTTTGCGGCGGTGCTCTGCAGCCGAGGGTCGCTCTTTAGCCGAGGGTAAGTAAAACATGAATAGTTGTCACGGCCCCGTTGCCTTTTCGTAATGAGCGACCTCCCCGCGGCGCTCAGAGTCCTCCTTTGGCTGAGAGCGGCAGGCGGAGGCACCATAGCGTATGGGCGTAGGTGGCCTCACGGCTCGGCCATCCTCGGCCTCGGGATGACATCACGTCGTGCCTTTTCCTAAGTACGTGAGACCTTTGGGAACGTAGAGTCTACGAAAGATAGCCGAAAAAGCGCAAAAGTTTTTCGAGGGGTGCTTTGCAGGAGGGGGTCCCCCCTTTCTAGCCCCCGAGGGAGACTTGGTTTCGGTGAGCCAAAACTAAGTCTCACTGAGTCCAATTGAGGACAAAAAATTACGACTTGGGCAAACGCCTAAGGACTTAGTTTTTCTTAGCAGAAAAAGTACGGTACAAGTATGCACAAGTGCTTGGAATTTCTAAGGGTAGAAGCGAAGTAGCTGTTGGATGTTCCAAGCGTTGTTGAGGACTTCACCGTCCTTGTTAGCGAGCTTGTAGGTACCCAGCTTGAGTACTTCGGCGATGATGAAGGGTCCCTCCCAAGGTGGCGTGAGCTTGTGGCGGCCTCGATTGTCCTAGCGGAGACGAAGCACCAAATCGCCTTCCTTGAGGTCTCGGGTCCGGACTCGTCAATCGTGGTAGTGTCGGAGGGATTGCGGGTATCTTGCTGAGTGTAGGAGAGCAGCGTCCCTCGCTTCCTCGAGCATGTCCAGCGAATCTTCCCGAGCCACTTGATTGCGTGCCTCATCGTAGGCTTTGAGCCTCGGGGATCCGAACTCCAAGTCGGTAGGCAGAATGGCTTTGGCGCCGTACACCAGGAAGAAAGGTGTGAACCTCGTCGCCCGGCTCGTCGTCGTTCTGAGGCTCCAGAGAACCGAGGGGAGCTCCTCGAGCCACCTTTTGCCGAACTTGTCGAGCTTGTTGAAGATCCGGGGCTTGAGCCCTTGCAGTATCATCCCGTTGGCCCGCTATCTGGTGCTTGCCGCAGAAGGCTCGGAACTTCACCCCCGTGAACTGGGTGCCGTGGTCAGTGATGATGGAGTTCGGGACTCCGAAGCGGTGGATGATGTCGGTGAAGAAGAGCACCGCTTGCTCGGACCGGATGTTGGTGACGGGGCGCGCCTCGATCCACTTGGAGAATTTGTCGATGGCGACGAGCAGATGAGTAAAGCCCCCGGGTGCCTTTTTGAGGGGTCCTACCAGGTCCAAACCCCACACGGCGAAAGACCATGTGATTGGGATGGTCCAGAGTGCCCGAGCCGGGCAGTGCCCTCGACGAGCGTAGTAATCGGCAACCTTCGCAGTGCGTACCACCTCGGTGGCGTCGGCGACCGCGGCCGGCCAGAGAACCCTTGTCGAAGGCCCTACCGACGAGGGAGCGTGGAGCAGCATGATGACCGCATACGCCGGCGTGGATCTTGCAGACTAGCGAGGCCCTCCTCGGCCAAGTGATGCATCGTTGCAAGACCCCCCGGCGGGCTTCGCTTGTAGAGGTCGTCCCTCAATAACGACGTAGGACTTTGCTCTTCTCGCGATGCGCCGGGCTTGGTTGAAGTCCTCGGGGAGTGCTCCTCGGACGATCCAGTCGAGGTATGGCTTCCTCCAGTCCGGCTTGGGCTCGGGCTCTGGGTCCCCTCCGTCAATCTCCATGACCTCGGTGTTAGACGCCGAGGGCGCCTCAGAAACCGAGGGGGGCTCGGATGCAGAGGGGACTTCGAGAGTTTCTCCAGCCCCCGAGGGGGGTCAGAACGATTCTCCAAGGCCTCCTCCCGTCCTTCAAGATTGACTGAGGGGGTAGCGAGGTCCTTGGTGAAGATGTCGGGCGGAACCGGGGCTCTCCCAGCAGTGATCTTGGCGAGTTCGTCGGTGGCTTCGTTGTGCCTCCGGACGACGTGGTTGAGCTCAAGGCCGTCGAACTTGTGCTCCAAAGGCGCCGCACCGCCTTGCAAGACGGCGTCCATCTTGGGGTCGTGGGCAACTCGAGTCCTTCATGACCTGGGTCGATGACGAAGCCGCGAGTCTCCTCGACGTCGAGGCGCTTGACGCCGAGCTCGATGGCGATCTTCAGGCCGTTGAGCAGACCCTCGTACTCCGCCATATTGTTCGACGCTGGAAAATGGAGACGAACTACGTACCGCATATGCACTCCGAGGGGGGAGACGAAGAGGAGGCCGGCGTCGGCCCCGGTCTTCATCAAGGACCCATCGAAGTACATGGTCCAGCATTCCGACTGGAGATGAGGCGGCGGTAGCTGGGTGTCGGTCCACTCCGCTAGGAAATCCGCCAAGACTTGAGACTTGATGGTCTTCCTCGGCGCGTAGGAGAGGGTCTCTCCCATAAGCTTGACGGACCACTTGGCGACCCGCCCCGAGACCTCCTGGTTCTAGAGGATCTCTCCTAACGGGAAGGAGGAGACCACTGTTACGGGGTGAGCGTCGAAGTAGTGCCGGAGCTTGCGCCGTGTTAGGATCACAGCGTAGAGCAGCTTTTGAATCTACGGGTAACGAATCTTGGTCTCGGACAGCACCTCGCTGATGAAGTAGACTGGCCTCTGGATCGGTAGAGCTTGGCCTTCCTCCTGCCTCTCGACGACGATGGCCGCGCTGACCACTTGGGTCGTCGCAGCGATGTATAGGAGGAGAGGCTCGCCATCGGCCGGGCGGGGACGAGTATCGGGGCGCCGGTGAGGGCAGCTTTTGAGCTTGTCGAGGGCCTCCCCGGGCCTTGGAGGTCCGTGAGAAGCGCCGGACTTTCTCGGAGGCGGTATAGGGGCAAGCCCTTCTCGCCGAGCCGTGAGATGAAGCGGCTGAGGGCCGCAAGGCAGCCCATGACTCGCTGCACGCCCTTCAGGTCTTTGATCGGCCCCATGCTTGTCACCGCAGTCACCTTCTCCGGGTTGGGCTCGATGCCGCGTTCGGAGACGATGAACCCTAGGAGCATGCCTCGGGGGACCCCGAAGACGCACTTCTCGGGGTTGAGCCTGACGCTCTTGGCCTTGAGACACTGGAAAGCGATCTTGAGGTCAGAGATAAGGTCGTCAGCCCTTTTGGTCTTGACCACGATGTCGTCGACGTAGGCTTCTACGGTTTCACCGATGTGGTCGCCAAAAACGCTTAGCATGCACCGTTGGTACGTGGCCCCTGCGTTCCTAAGCCCGAAAGGCATCGTCACGTAGCAGTACATGCCGAAGGTGGTGATGAAGGATGCCGCGAGCTGGTCGGACTCCTTCATCTTGATTTGGTGGTAGCCGGAGTAAGCATCAAGAAAGGACATGAGTTCACACCCCGAGGTGGAGTCGACTATCTGGTCGATACGTGGTAAGGGAAAAAGAACCTTCGGACATGCTTTATTCAAACTAGTATAGTCTACGCACATCCTCCATTTGCCACTCTTTTTCCTAACCAGTACAGGATTAGACAACCACTCAGGGTGGAAAACCTCCTTGATGAACCCGGCCGCCAAAAGCTTGTTCACCTCCTCCGCCGATGGCCCCAAGCTTCTCCTCGTCGAATCGGCGCAGCGCCGCTTCACCGGTCTGGACCCCTGCCCGGATATCAAGGGAGTGCTCGGCGACATCCCTCGGAATGCCCGGCATGTCCGAGGGACTCCACGCGAAAAATGTCGATGTTCGCTACGGAGAAAGTCGACGAGCACAGCCTCCTATTTAGGGTCGAGGGAGTCGCAGATCTTCACCGCCTTGCTTGGGACGAGGTGGAGGGGTCGAAGGGGACATCCTTCACTCCGCCTCGACGGCTCGAAGGTGCCGGCGTGTCGCTTGGAGTCGAGGGCCTTGGACAGCGCCATCGGCTCGGCATGCTCGATAGCCTCTACGTCGCAGTTGAAGGCGTGCTCGTAGGAGGAGCCGACGGTGATGACGCCGTTGGGACCCGACATCTTGAGGAGGAGATACGTGTAGTTCGGGACCGCCATGAACTTCGCGTACGCGGGACGTCTGAGGATTCCGTGGTAGGTTCCCTAGAAGTCGACCACGTCAAAGGTGATGACCTCCTTGCGGTAGTTCGACGGCGTCCCGAAAATGACCGGAAGGTCGATCTGCCCGAGGGGCCGTGCACGTTGCCCGGCACGATGCCCCTGAAAAGGGGAGTTGGAGGGTCGGAGATGCGGGCGCCCATTCCCAATAGGCTGAGGGTCTTGGAGTAGAGGATGTTGAGGGCACTGCCGCCGTCCATCAGCACCTTGGTGAGCCGGACGTTGCCAATGACAGGGTCCACCACAAGCGGGTATCTTCCTAGGTTTGGCACGTAGAGCGGGTGGTCGTCGAGGCCATAGGTGATGGCGTCTGCAGACCACGGTAGGTACTGCGTCTGCAGACCACGGTAGGTACTGCGGCGTGGCGGGGCGCACCGAGAACACTTCTCGGCGCCGCGCTTGATCCGGCGTGGGGGAGAAGTTCGCCGGGAGACCGCCAATGATCATGAAGACATCGTGGACCTCCGGAAATCCGTCACCCATGCCTTCATCCTCCTTCTCTTTCTTCTTCTTGTCCTCGGGCGGGGGGAGCTTCTGGTAGAATCGGCAGGCCAAGTCACACTCCCCCATGTTGTGCTTGACGGGGAACTTGTGGAAGGGGCAAGGCTTCTTGAGCATGTCGTCGAACGCCCCGGGCCCCGGGGGGCTGTTGACGGCCACTATTGTATTAATTCAACCGTCAACTAGCCATGAAAAGGATGCAAATGTGATCACCAAAGTAGATATAGGGTTTACACCGACCGAATTCCACGAGTTTTGGTGTTTTATTATTTCTGCAGCGTAAAACCGAGAAAAAGGCGCAAACATACAAGCTTATCGGAAGAAGAAAACGGAAAACGGACTCCACGGCGACACGGGGAAAGTTCCGGAAGAGACGAGAAGGCACCACGCCGAGCCGGGGGCCGGGAGGCCACCGAGGCCGACCGACCGGTCCTGGCCCCCTCGACCGGCCGATGCAGGGGCTGGCCCCTCGGGTCCCGGTTCGTCCGGTTCGCTCCACCGCCTTTGAGGATCAATCCTAGCCACCCGTCAATGTCGGTTTGATCCGATGGCTCACGATCATCGCCCAGGGCTATAAAAGGAGAGGCACCCCCCTTGGGGAGAGCCCCCCATTCATTCATTCTCATTCGGAAGTCCGATCATCGGCCGAAACCCCTAATCGAGCTCCTTAGTTAGGGGCCTAGATAGCTAGATTAGAACTAGAGGGAGGCAAGCGCAGGCTTGGATTCCGAGCCATCAAGAGCTTGGATTTGGTATAGTTCTTACCTCCTCTCGCCTCTGTTCTCTTTCATTGTATAGTTATATGATTGCTACAATTGAATTGATGAATTCTTATTTACTTATATTCATAGTTATTATGTTCTTTGTCTACTATGGTTATATGCTTAGTATAGCTAGATTAACATTACGTTTATCCATAGGTTCGTATAGCACTCATCTAATTGATCGTTGGGTGAGTGATAAATATTGTGTAAGCGTGGTGCTTATACTGCTGTTTATCTGCGAATGCACCCTATAGGTCGGGTTTGGTAGATCGCGGGTGTGACATTCTGTTGAGTCCTATGTAATCCCCGAACCCCGTTTATAGGCACAAGAGGGGCTTGTATACGATGGAAGAGCGAGCTATGTTCTCAAACCTCCTTAGTATGTCCACTATGAATAAATGTAATGCTAACCTTAGCCATGATTACTAGGTGTATTGCACTAACCATAATATACATTGACATGTAGCTAGGAATAACCCAGGAATATCTCTTGATGTTCTACTAGCAACCTTAATGATATAGCTAGGAGTCTCTATTGTTTATGCTGATGATTAAATACTTATCTTATCAATTATTTTGTGACTTACCCCTGCATTGAGGAGCGAGGACATAGTTATGCCTATTCGTTACACTCTAGGTCAACACACTACCTTTACACAAGCCATGTAGACCTTCCTTTGGGAAAATATAAATGACAACCCGTAATACTCCGGGTAAAATTCTACAATGGTATTTGATCTGTGCGCTTGCGGATACATTTCTATATTCTAAATGGTGGTATGATTTAATACCACACCCCTTGGTGTTATCTTTGGGGATGACAACTTGGCATTCTAGTGGCGGTGCGCTATTTTAGCATTCTTGGCGCCGTTATTAGAGATAACATTAAGAGGTGTCAACAAGCATTTTTGACGCCGTTGCCGGGGAAGGCAATTGGCAATTAAAAAGGATAGCGATAGACCTAACAAACTAATGAGTTAGAGGAAACCATAGACCCCTACTCAATGCAGGCTTACCCTTGTGTTTTCTATCTTTGTGAAATCTTATGCAGGGTAATGAATGAGTGGTTTTGATCTACTAGATAACTACGTTGAAAATCTAGAGAAACTCTTTCGAAGGAAGAAATTCCAGCAAGTGAGGGACATCTTTGAATCTCCATCAAGGACACCCACTTTGAGGTTCGTTCTTTGGAGGAGCAAGCTCCTACAAGAGAAGAAGAAGAAGAGCAACAAGAGGGCAACTTAGCACCAGTTTTTTGAGGAAATGGTCGATAAGTCACTGCTTGCGAAGTTCTCCGCTCCGAACACCAACAACATCCGCAGACTGGACCTAACGTCGAAGTTGGGGAGAATGGATTTGAGCTCAAGCCGGCTCTTATCACCATGGTGCAAGCCAATCTGTTCTGTGGGAAAGCACATGAAGATGCAAGTAATCATCTCCAACACTTCCTGGAGATTTGTAGCACTTTCAAGGCGAAGGATGTACCAAAGGACACCGTCTTCTTCTGCGTCTACTGTTCCCATTCTCACTATTGGGAAAGGCAAAGCAATGGTTCTACGCCAACAAAGACAACCATACAACTTGGGACAAGTGCTCCACAACATTTCTAGCAAGATTCTTCCCTATGGGCAAGACGAGTGCCCTAAGAGGGAAAATCTCAAGTTTCCCGCAGCAACATGATGAGTCAGTCCCTGAGGCATGGGAACGCTTTCAAGATTACATATCAGAATGTCCTCATCATGGGATGGAGAATTGGCTCCTGATGCAAATTTTCTATCATGGGTTTACCAACAACACCCATAACAATGTTGATCTTTGCTGCTTTGGAGGTGAATTTATGTCCTTGACCATACCACAAGCTACTTGCTCTTATGGAGAAGATGGCCTCCAATCAAGATTGGAATGATGAGCGCCAGACCACCCGCAAGAGGAGTGGAGGAATGCATCAGCTCAAGGAGGTAGACATGCTGTCTGCCAAGATAGACTTGCTCATGAAGAAGCTGGAAGACAAGACAAGTCAGAGACAAGATGTCATGCGCATTAATGATGCATGCATGACTTGTGAAGTGTGTGGCAATATGGGACACTCAGGGCAACAGGCGCCCCGAGACCCGTGAGGACGTGAACTTCATCAACAACAATAACAACAACTATCGTCCTCAGAATCAAGGATGGAACCAGCAAAGGCCCAACTACCAAGGTAACTTCCAAGGTAACTTTGAAGGCACTAATTACAATAACTATGCTCAACTGCCTTTAAGAGAAGTGATCTTCAACCAAAATAAAATTGTGGAGACTTTATCTAGGAAGGTAGCATCCAATGATAAAATGCTAGAAAACATAAACATCAAAATGGATAGCTTTACCTCTGCTGTTAAGAACCAGCTTAGCTTCAATAAAATGATAGAACAACAATTAGCTCATCTGGCGGCCGCTGTTCCACCGACCAACGAAGGTAAGATTCCAGGGCAACCTTTAGAGCCCGAGACCGCGAATCTTGTTGATGTGTATGCAGGTTACTACGTTAAAGCATCATTAGGATGGAAGGATGACTCCATGCCACCCAAGAGAGGAGATCCAGGGAGACCTGTGATCCCCATCTCTATTGGGCAGCATGACTTCCCTGAAGTTGTCTGCGATCTAGGGGCCAGTGTCAATATCATGCCTAAGGTAATCTTCGACCAAATCTTTCCATGGGTATCTTTGTTGTACACAGATATGTGTTTGCAGCTTGCGGACCCCGGGCGATCAAGTACCCCAAGGGAATCTTAGATGACGTGTGCATACGAATCGGGAGATCATATGTTCCCTGTAGACTTTGTAGTTACGGATCTTGGTAGAGACCCCAAGAGTCCAATCATTCTTGGCCGACCATTCCCGAATACTTGCAAAGGCTGTCATCTACACGAGACGGTGCCAAGATCTGCTTCACCATCAAGGGCAATAAAGAGAAGTTCAGTTTCAAGAACAAGACCCTTGAAGCTCCCATAGATCCAAGAGGAGCTTACTTCCCAGTCAAGCCAACAAACGAAGGAACCAAGAGGAATTTAAATGGGAAGAAAAAGAACAAGAACAGAAGACAAGTGAGAAAGCAGTCCGAGTAGTCAAGGCTTTGTTGAGTACAAGCATGACCACCTCTTAGCTTCACCATTCTTAACCAAGAAAGAGGATCCGAGCACGCCCGACCATTGATTGCCCCATTGGGCGTGCTCATTCTACAACGCCTTCTGCGATACCGGATCATTGTCAACATAATGTCCAAAAAGGTATATGATTTATTATTCGATACACCTCTATACCCTACCTATATGCAATTTGCAAAATGGCGGACAATACTGACGAGATTTCCGGAGGGAGTAGCAAGAGACATCATGGTCAAGATCCGGGACCACTACGTCCCGACCGACTTCATGATACTTTGGACATGGGAGAAGAAGACGAGACAACAATCATACTTGGAAGGCCGTTCCTCGGCACCACCAACGCGATCATCTACAATGGATCGAGGCCAAGTCCACTTCCAATTTCCGGAGAGAAGGTACGCTTGTTATTTTAAAGATTATAACTCTCCCGGATTAGCGACTTTTACCCAGTCCAAGAGGAGACGTCGGCCGGAGGAATCGCTCTCAAAAGAGCAATGTTGAGGAAGAGGAAATCAAGAAGGAACCTACAGCACCAAAGCAACAACCTACAAAAGTATGGAAAGAAAAGATAACCTCCTCAACCGAGTCATCGTCACCGGGAGGTCTAACATCGGGGCCCACATCCTCGGGATCCGATGAAGCACCCCAGAGTGAAGAAGACGAGAAGTCTTGTCCGGAGGACTTTAAACTCTGAACCTTTGCCATATGGTAACAATGGTAGTTATCCATTTACTTTCTTGCACTTTTAATTCATAGTTAATCTTTATAGAAAACCATAAAAACATTTGGAAAACCTTAAAGCCCCATGTGACATGCCGGTAGCACAAGCTAAAGGAGTGTTCACCGTGGTGGCATAAAAATAAAATAAAAATTAAAATGCATACATTTCATTCTGTTTGATATTTAAAAAAAATCATTGAGCATCTTGTAGCATTGAATGTACTATAAACCTCTCACAACAACCAGTCCACGAACGGCTAACCACTAACTGTTTATCCTAACCCGTTCCACGAGTCTTGGTGTTTTGTGAGATGTTTGCTGCAGGATGACTCTAAGAGCTAGTCCACCTAAGAATCATCATCTTCATCACTCGAGGTATACCTTCTTGCACACAGCTAACCACTGTGTGAAGGAAGCAACTTCTTGTCGGATGAGATGAAGGTTCTTGGCTACACCGGCTCTTACAAGCGTGAGCTCCATCGAGAGGACCGCTTCGGCTTCAATGCTCAACCACGACAACAATCGGCTTGGGGGGAAGGCATCCCCTAGGTACCCAGGTAAGTGTAGCTACGCGATTATCGAGTCAGTCATAAAAATTAAAAAAATATACCAAAAATATGTGAGCACATGAAGGTTCACCATAGTATCTAAGAAAACCTAAAAATACCAAAAATATGTGGGCACATGAAGGTCCATGCTTTTTAAGAGTCTTTAGAGTCTTTTGAGTTTTATAATTTGAGTCTTTAAAAAATGAAAAACCAAATAAAAATGTTTGTCTATCTAGAGTCAATGAAAGGAAGCTCTTGAATGAATTGAAATAAAGATAAGCTGCTCTGTTACAACACCTCTGAAATACCTAGAGTTAAGACAAAAGTTTTCCCAAGTTTTAGCTCCAACTGTTTTGACATGAGAATTTGCTCTGAGCCTGAAACTTGTGGGTTGCATATGCTTGAACTAAGTCTAGGTACCTGATTGATAAGATTGAGAAAGTCTGAGCTGCTATCTATCTTGTTCTGAGTAGCACTAAAGTTCTGGAGATTTATCTTTTGAAAAATGTAAAAACATGATGAGTTCCTATATGACAAAGCTTACATTCCCACCAGAGCCAAACATGATGAGATAGGCTAATTAAACTTCCACATATATCTTTGTCTATCTTGCATTGAGTTTTGTCAACCTTTGTGACCACGGTGAGAAATTTATCATGCTCTTGAATCAAGATCCACCTTCATATGCACTACTCTACACTTTGAGTAGGCGCAACAACATACCATTCCACCTACATCCATTCCAAAAGGCGCAAACATACAAGCTTATCGGAAGAAGAAAATGGAAAACGGACTCCACGGTGACACAGGAAAGTTCCAGAAGAGACGAGAAGGCACCACGCCGAGCCGGGGGCCCGGAGGCCACCAGGCCGGCCCGGCCGGTCGGCCCCCGACCGGCCGGTGGGGCTGGCCCCCTCGGGTCCCGGTTCGCCGGTTCGCTCCACCGCCTTTGAGGATCAATCCTAGCCACCCGTCAATGTCGGTTTGATCCGATGGCTCACGATCATCGCCCGGGGGCTATAAAAGGAGAGGCACCCCCCCTGGGGAGAGCCCCATTCATTCATTCTCATTCGAAAGTCCGATCATCGGCCGAAAACCCTAATCGAGCTCCTTAGCAAGGGCCTAGATAGCTAGATTAGAACTAGAGGGAGACAAGCGCAGGCTTGGATTCCTGAGCCATCAAACTTGGATTTGGTATAGTTCTTACCTCCTCTCGCCTTTGTTCTCTTTCATTGTATAGTTATATGATTGCTACAATTGAATTGATGAATTCTTATTTACTTATATTCATAGTTATTATGTTCTTTGTCTACTATGGTTATATGCTTAGTATAGCTAGATTAACATTACGTTTATCCATAGGTTCGTATAGCACTCATCTAATTGATCGTTGGGTGAGTGATAAACATTGTGTAAGCGTGGTGCTTATACGTTGTTTATCTGCGAATGCACCCTATAGGTCGGGTTTGGTAGATCGCGGGTGTGATATTCCTGTTGAGTCCTATGTAATCTGAACCCCGTTTATAGGCACAGTAGGGCTTGTATACGACGGAAGAGCGAGCTATGTTCTCAAACCTCCTTAGTATGTCCACTATGAATAAATGTAATGCTAACCTTAGCCATGATTACTAGGTGTATTGCACTAACCATAATATGCATTGACATGTAGCTAGGAATAACCCAGGAATATCTCTTGATGTTCTACTAGCAACCCTAATGATATAGCTAGGAGTCTCTATCTGTTTATGCTGATGATTAAATACTTATCTTATCAATTATTTTGTGACTTACCCCTGCATTGAGTAGTGAGGACATGGTTATGCCTATTCGTTACACTCTAGGTCAACACACTACCTTTACACAAGCCATGTAGACCTTCCTTTGGGAAAATATAAATGACAACCCGTAATACTCCGGGTAAAATGCTACAATGGTATTTGATCTGTGCGCTTGCGGATACATTTCTATATTCTAAATGGTGGCATGATTTAATACCACACCCCTTGGTGTTATGCTGGGGATGACAACTTGGCATTCTAGTGGCGGTGCGCTATTCTAGCATTCTTGGCGCCGTTATTAGAGATAACGTTAAGAGGTGTCAACAGGGGCCTCGGGGTGCCTTGTAGTCGGCCGCAGCGACGAGGTCATCCTCGAAGTCCTCCTCCTTCTTGCCTTGCTTCCCCTCCGCTTGCCCCTTTTGTTCTTCTTGGAGTGGCGGGTTGCTTTGCTCCCTCGGCTCCCCTTCGTCCTGCCGCTTGCCCTTGTCGTTGGCGCCCGAAAAGATCGCCCCCACCGCTTCCTCGCCCGAGGCAAAGTTTGTGGCTACCTCGAACAACTCGTTGGCGGTGGAGGGCATCTGTCGACCCAACTCGTAGACTAGCTCCTTACAGGTCATTCCGTCTAGGAACGCACTGATGATGGCGGTGCCGGCCACGATGGGTAGCTCGGTGCACTTCTTCGAGAAGCGGCGGATGAAGTCACGCGGCGGCTCGTTCGACTTCCCCGGCGGCATTTGCGGAGGTCCCACGAGTTTCCGGGCGCACGTATGTGCCACGGAAGTTCCCCACAAAAACCTTGACCAGATCGGACCCGGTCGCGAATCGTGCGGGCGGGGAGGTGCTCCAGCCAAGCTCGCGCCGAGTCCCCAGTGAAGCGGGAGGTTGCGGATGACGAGCCGGTCATCGTCCGCGCCACCCGGTGGCACGCCAGGGCGGTAGTCGTTGAGCCACACCTCGGGGTTCGTTTCTCCCGAGTACTTGGTGAGGTTGGCCGGTGACGGAACCGGAAGGGGAACCGGGCGTTGTGGATCTCCCCGGCTAAAGGCTCGAGGCCCCGGGGTCCGCGTCGTCCTTGGTCCTCATCGCCCCAGCTCGTGCCTGCCGTCCCTGCGTGGCTGGCGGTCGCGTTCGGCCCGCGCCCTTGCCCCCCCCGCGGCGCCCTTGATAGCATTACGCGCGTCGCCGTCGTCGAGGCTGCCACGGTGGTCCTGGATGCGCTCGCGAACTGATCTCCACGAGGGGTCCGGGTGGACCGAGGCCTCCCGCTCCTCCCGAGGGACGCCCTCGGGCTCTCGCCCTCGCCGCGCTGAAGGCATGAGGCTGAGCTTTCGGCCTGCTGGACCGCGGCGGTCTCGATGTAGCCCCTCATCTCGTCACGGATGCGCCGCCCCTCCGGGTAGAGGGCTCTGGCATCGTTCGGAGGAGAAGGGCGGCGGCGGCGATGTTCTGGCTCGCACGTTGGAAGACGGGAAGGTGCTCGCCCCCCTCATCGTTGACGATCCTCTGGTGAACGTTGCGGGCGCGTTGCCGAGCCGCTGGGCTCGGGTTGCGCACCGCGCGATGGCCTTGCTCGAGCGCGTCTATCTTCTGCCGTAGCTGAAGATGGTCGTGTTCGAGCTTAGCTCCGAGCTCGTGAATACGCTTTCGATGGTGGGTCGGCGTGGCTCCTTCGAGGCGTGGCCGCCAGCCCCGGCCCTCTCTTGGGACTGCAAGCGGCGGGGTCCGCTGCTCCTGGCCCTGTGGTTGTGAGGTGCCTGGATCCACCGGGGTCGTAACCACCGGGGCGGGCCTGACGGTGTGCCTAGGATCTCGATCTCGGTCGTCGTCATCGCTGTTGTTGCCGCCGGTGCCGAGGTCGCCGATCTCCACGTGGAAGCATTCGCGAGTCGGGTCGTACATGTCGTCCGGGGAGTCGGAGTTGGGGTAGCCGAAGGCGAAGGCGTGCTCCGGGATGAATCCCCTAGGCTCCGTAGCCTCGAGGTAACGTCGGATCGGGTGGACGTAGCGTGCGCCAGAGTCACACCGCTCCACCTGCCTGATCAGGTACTCCTCGTAGGCATGGATCGTTCCGTCCGGGGATGTCCGCGTCGGGGCGCTCCGTGGAGTGCCGCCCGGCGACGCAGGCGCCTCCTTCGGCTCCCATGGTTGTGGAGACCAACGATGCGCACGTAGGCTGCGGCATTGGCCATGCCAAACAGGCGACGTGGTGACGGCGGCGCCGAGGCGTCGCTGTGGGAGGCGTCGCCCGGCTGAAGCGCCATTAGGTCCTCCTCCAAGCCACCGGGCGTCGTGGCGAATCCGTCGTGGCGCGGCGGGTGCGGGCACCGCCCCGGTGCCTCCTCCTGCCCGGGCCGGCGATGGGTCCGCCAGGGGGCCTCGTCCCGAGGTCCCTCGACCCCCCGGTCGGAAGGAGCTCCATGTCGAACCGGGTGCCTGTCGACATGAACTCGAGACCTCCGAACCGGATCTGGGTCCCCGGCTCCGGCCGGGGGGGGGAGGAAAGTTGGGGCTGAAAGGCCCCCTCGTGGTGTCGTCGCGACTACTGGCCATCCGGAGGTTTGGCGGGAAGAGAGGCGAAACACGCACAGCTCCCCTACCTGGCGCGCCAACTGTCGGTGTCAGAACTGGTGGCCCTAACACCAACGAGTGAATTTGTGGTGCGTGCTCCCTACTTCCAGATGGTGTGCAAGATGAACACAGGGATTTATACTGGTTCGGGTAAGAGAGGGCCCCACGTCCAATTGGGGGGAGAGGTGTTCTTGTATTATCCTCGCACCGGCAAGTGCTCGTAGGTAGGGTGTACAAGCAATGAGAGAGGGACCAGAGCCCCAAGTCTCGTGGATGATTGAGTGAAGTGCCAATATCAGGCGTGTGCGAGGTTTGTGTGTCGCCCGTGTGTATAGGCGCCCGTCTTCCCCTTTTATAGCCGTAAGGGGAGGACCGGGCTTTACATGAGGTGGTCGTGCTCGTAGCAAAGTCTTGGGCTTCCGTGTGTCCTCGTCCGAGGCTCCGGAGTGGGCAGGTTGTCCGTGAACGTGACGGGGCCATGCTGCATCGCCTCTCTGGCCTGTTGGCCGAAATGACGGGCGTCCCTGCTCGGAGTTGGTGGAGCGTGATGGAGGGGGTGTCCGGGCCCTATAGCTTGCTGTAGCTTTGACCCGCCTGGGATCCGAGGCTCGGGGAGCCTTGGAGCGTGGTGTCGTACGAGGAATGGTTGGAACAGCCGAGGATGGTCACCGGCGCTGTAACCGCCCATCCCAGGCTCAGAGCTCACGGGCGGGACTGTTTGCTGACCGGAGGGGGCGTCCAGTCCTTCCCCGTACTGGGGGTGACGTCGGCGGTCGTCGCTCCGGCGTGGTGGACGGCGTTCTAGGGCTTCGATGGCGTGACCAGGCAGGCGAGGTTAGGCAGCCTGGCGTCCCACGGTGGCGGGCGTGGCCTTCACTGTGGAGATCGCGTCAGCGTGAGCGCCGGCGTGGGTCGCGACGGGACGGTGTCCATCCCCTGCCGGGGCATGGGATGCCCCTGACACAGGGTAGGCACAGTAGGGCTTGTATACGACGGAAGAGCGAGCTATGTTCTCAAACCTCCTTAGTATGTCCACTATGAATAAATGTAATGCTAACCTTAGCCATGATTACTAGGTGTATTGCACTAACCATAATATACATTGACATGTAGCTAGGACCCAGGAATATCTCTTGATGTTCTACTAGCAACCCTAATGATATAGCTAGGAGTCTCTATCTGTTTATGCTGATGATTAAATACTTATCTTATCAATTATTTTGTGACTTACCCCTGCATTGAGTAGTGAGGACATGGTTATGCCTATTCGTTACACTCTAGGTCAACACACTACCTTTACACAAGCCATGTAGACCTTCCTTTGGGAAAATATAAATGACAACCCGTAATACTCCGGGTAAAATGCTACAATGGTATTTGATAAATGGCGCTTGCGATACATTTCTATATTCTAAATGGTGGCATGATTTAATACCACACCCCTTGGTGTTATGCTGGGGATGACAACTTGGCATTCTAGTGGTGGTGCGCTATTCTAGCATTCTTGGCGCCGTTATTAGAGATAACGTTAAGAGGTGTCAACAGGGGCCTCGGGGTGCCTTGTAGTCGGCCGCAGCGACGAGGTCATCCTCGAAGTCCTCCTCCTTCTTGCCTTGCTTCCCCTCCGCTTGCCCCTTTTGTTCTTCTTGGAGTGGCGGGTTGCTGCTCCCTCGGCTCCTTCGTCCTGCCGCTTGCCCTTGTCGTTGGCGCCGCGAAAGATCGCCCCCACCGCTTCCTCGCCGGAGGCAAAGTTTGTGGCTACCTCGAACAACTCGTTGGCGGTGGAGGGCATCTGTTGACCCAACTCGTAGACTAGCTCCTTACAGGTCATTCCGTCTAGGAACGCACTGATGATGGCGGTGCCGGCCACGATGGGTAGCTCGGTGCACTTCTTCGAGAAGCGGGCGGATGAAGTCACGCAATGCGGCTCGTTCGACTTCCTGGCGGCAGCTGCGGAGGTCCCACGAGTTTCCTGCGGCAAGTATGTGCCCCCGAAGTTCCCCCGAAAAAACCTTGACCAGATCGGACCCGGTCGCGAATCGTGCGGGCGGGGAGGTGCTCGGCCAAGCTCGCGTCAAGTCCCCTGGTGAAGCGGGAGGTTGCGGATGATGAGCCGGTCATCGTCCGCGCCACCCGCCTGCCACGCCAGGCGGTAGTCGTTGAGCCACACCCGGGGTTCGTTTCTCCCGAGTACTTGGTGAGGTTGGCCGGCTGACGGAACCAGAAGGGGAACCGGGCGTTGTGGATCTCTCGGCTAAAGGCTCGAGGCCCCGGGGTCCGCGTCGTCGGCCGTCCTCATCGCTGCCGCGCCGCTGCCCCTGCGTGGCTGGCGGTCGCGTTCGCCCGCGCCCTTGCCCCCCCACGGCGCCGTTGATAGCATTACGCTGTCGCCGTCGCCGAGGCTGCCACGGTGGTCCCGGATGCGCCGCGAACTGATCTCCACGAGGGGTCAGGTGGACCGAGGCCTCCCGCTCCTCCCGAGGGCGCCCTCGGGCTCCCTCGTCCTTACGCGAAGGCGTGAGACTAAGCTTTCGGCCTTGCTGGACCGCGGGCGGTCTCGATGTAGCCCCCCATCTCGTCACGGATGCGCCGCCCCTCCGGGTAGAGGGCTCGGCATCGCCGGAGGAGAAGGGGCGGCGGCGGCGATGTTCGCTCGCACGTTGGAAGACGGGGAAGGTGCTCGCCCCCCATCGTTGACGCATCCTCCGGTGAACGCTGCGGGCGCGTTGCCGAGCCAGGGCGGAGGTTGCGCATCGAAGCGATGGCCTTGCTCGAAGAAATACGTCTATCTTTCGGCCGTAGCTGAAGACGGTCGTGTTCGAGCATAGCTCGAGCTCGCGAATACGCCCGATGGTGGGTCGGCGTGGCTCCTGAGGCGGCCGCCAAAGCCCTCGGCCCTCGGGGGACTGCAAGCGGCGGGGTCCGCCGCTCCCCCCTGTGGTTGTGAGGTGCCCGGATCCACCGGGGTCGTAACCACCGGGGGCGGGCTCGACGGTGTGCCTAGGATCTCGATCTCGGCCGCCGTCATCGCCATTTTGTTGCCGCCGGTGCCGCGAGGTCGCCGATCTCCACGTGGAAGCATTCGCGAGTCGGGTCGTACATGTCGTCCGGGAGTCGGAGTTGGGGTAGCCGGAAGGCGGGCGTGCTCCGGGATGAACCCCCTAGGCTCCGTAGCCTCAAGGTAACGCCGGATCGGGTGGACGTAGCGTGCGCGCGAGTCACACCGCTCCGCCTGCGATCGAGGTACTCCTCGTAGGCATGGATCGGTCCGTCGGGGATGTCCGCCGGGCGCTCCGTGGAGCCGCCCGGCGACGCGGGCGCCTCCTTCGGGCTCCCATGGTTGTGGAGACCAACGACGCTGCACGTAGCTGCGGCATTGGTCATGCCAAACAGCCGACGTGGTGACGGCGGCCGAAAGCGCCGCTGTGGGAGGCGTCGCCTAGGCTGAAGCGCCATTAGGTCCTCCTCCAAGCCACCGGGCGTGCGTGGCGAATCCGCCCGCGGCGCTGGCGGGTGCGGGCACCGCGGTGCCTCTCCGCGCCGGGCGGCGATGGGTCCGCCGAGGGCCTCGTCCGGAGGTCCCTGACCCCCGGTCGGAAGGAGCTCCATGTCGAACTGGGTGCCTATCGACATGAACTCGAGACCTCCGAACCGGATCAGGGTCCCCGGCTCCAACGGCTGGGGGCAGGAAAGTTGGGGCTGAAAGGCCCCCTCGTGGTGTCGTCGCGACTACTGGCCATCCGGAGGTTTGGTGGGAAGAGAGGCGAAACACGCACAGCCCCCCCTACCGGGCGTGCCAAACCGATTGTCGAACCGGGTGGCCCTAACACCAACGAGTGAATTTGTGGTGCGTGCTCCCTACTTCCAGATGGTGTGCAAGATGAACACAGGGATTTATACTGGTTCGGGTAAGAGAGGGCCCTACGTCCAGTGGGGGAGAGGTGTTCTTGTATTATCCTGCACCGAAGTGCTCGTAGGTAGGGTGTACAAGCAATGAGAGAGGGACCAGGGCCCCAAGTCTCGTGGATGATTGAGTGAAGTGCCAATATCAGGCGTGTGCGAGGTTTGTGTGTCGCCCGTGTTTATAGGCGCCCGTCTTCCCCTTTTATAGCCGTAAGGGGAGGACCGGGCTTTACATGAGGTGGTCGTGCTCGTAGCAAAGTCTTGGGCGTCCGTGTGTCCTCGTCCGAGGCTCCGGAGTGGGCAGGTTGTCCGTGAACGTGGCGGGGCCATGCTGCGTCGCCTCTCGGCCTGTTGGCCGAAATGACGGGCGTCCCCTCGCCGGAGTTGGTGGAGCGTGATGGAGGGGGGTGTCCGGGCCCTATAGCTTGTCTGTAGCTTTGACCCGCTGGGATCCGAGGCTCGGGGAGCCTCGGGCGTGGTGTCGTCTGAGGAATGGTTGGAATAGCCAAGGATGGTCACCGGCGCTGTAACCGCCCATCCCGGGCTCAGAGCTCACGGGCGGGACTGTTTGCTGACCGGAGGGGGCGTCCAGTCCTTCCCCGTACTGGGGGTGACGTCGGCGGTCGTCGCTCCGGCGTGGTGGACGGCGTTCTAGGGCTTCAGTGACGTGACCAGGCAGCGAGGTTAGGCAGCACAGCGTCCCACAGTGGCGGGCGTGGCCTTCACTGTGGAGATCGCGTCAGCGTGAGCGCCGGCGTGGGTCGCGACGGGACGGTGTCCATCCCCTGCCGGGGCATGGGATGCCCCTGACACAGGGTACGGACAAGTGGCGGTGGATATGCATCAAGTCAATGGTACGGCTTTGACCTGGAGTGTCTTGTCCGAGCCCTGGTTGCCGGGGCTCGGGCGGGACGGAAATTGGAGGTTCGTCCGAGGCCCTAGCGCGGAAGCCTCGGGCGCAGCGGAGAATTGACACCCGCCCGAGGCCCTTGCGGGGAGGGTTCGGATGAGGTGGAGGCTAGGAGCCCTCCCGACTGTTTTGGAGCCGTGGCCCGGATTTATGCAATGAGCGGCTTGTTGGGCCTAGTTTTACGTTTGTTGGGCTTTTCCAAAAGGGCCCTTATTTTGGTCCCCGACAGGTACATAAAGGCGAAAGTGTATGTTAGGCAATCCCCAGACTTTGAAAATCCCAAGTATCCAAACCATGTCTTCAAGTTACACAAAGCTTTGTATGGTCTTAAGCAAGCCCCTAGAGCGTGGTATGATAGGCTGAAAACCTTTTTGCTTAAGAAGGGGTTTAGGATGGGATCAGTAGATAAGACTTTCTTTCTCCTCAAGCAAGGTAGTGACCGTCTCTTGGTTCAGATTTACGTGGATGATATTATCTTTGGTGGCTCTTCTCATACTTTGAATGCCAAGTTTGCAGAGTTTATGAGCAGGGAGTTTGAGATGAGCTTGATGGGTGAGTTGACTTTCTTCCTCGGCCTTCAAATCAAGCAAACGCGGGATGGGACGTTCGTGCATCAAAGCAAGTACACAAAGGACGTCCTGAAGAAGTTTGACATGGGCGAGGCCAAGCCTCTTCCGACGCCCATGGCAACGACGACGGCGATGGATGCTGATGAGGACAGCGAGCCCGTGGACCAGAAGGAGTACCGGAGTATGATTGGGTCATTGCTGTACCTGACGGTGACAAGACCGGACATCCAATTCGCAGTGTGCCTCTGCGCACGCTTCTAGACGTCGCCGCGCATCTCTCACCGTCAGGCGGTGAAACGCATCATGAGGTACCTCCGCTTCACTCCTGAGTTTGGGCTTTGGTACTCCGCTTCTTCCTCGCTCTCTCTTTGCGGTTATTCGGATGCTGATTTTGCTGGCTGCCGCTTAGATAGAAAGTCCACGTCAGGGACTTGTCAGTTTTTGGGATCATCTCTTGTGTCTTGGTCATCCCGCAAGTAGTCTAGTGTTGCACAATCCACCACAGAAGCTGAGTATGTCGCTGCTGCCGCTTGTTGTTTCCAGCTGCTTTGGATGATAGCCACCCTACGTGATTTTGGTCTTGAGTTCTCTAGAGTGCCTTTATTATGTGATAGTACTAGTGCCATCAGTGTTGCTAAGAACCCAGTACTTCACTCCAAGACCAAGCACATAGATGTCTGCTTTCACTTTCACCGTGATCATCAAGAGAAAGGCGACATTGAGTTGCATCACGTAGCCACCCAGGATCAGCTTGCAGATCTTCTCACTAAGTCCCTCGATCAAGCGACTTTTGCTCGCTTGCGAGGTGAACTGGGTGTGTGTTTCCCTTTTTAGAGGAGGGAAGCACTTTGTTTGCTGTACACTAGTTTCAGTTTCTTTTGTAGTCTAGGTTTTGATTTGTCTCTATATGATAGTGCATTTGCATTGCATTTTGTGATATACTTGCATTTTGAGCTTTATGTATATAACACTTGAAATGAAACTATGCTCTTATTAATATGCCTTGTGAGTACTTTGTGGTGCTTGTCAGCTTAGGCTCTCATTGATCATCTGCTACATGTTATGAGTTGAGCATGATTTTCTAAGGTGAACTTATTTAAACTTACTGAAATTAAAAATGTTCACCGCCTGAGATGGTAATTAGCATGTGTAGGATGTTGAGATCCCTTTATGCTATATTGTGCATGCTTGGTTACTTGTCTCATGCTTTGAGTCCCACACTTGCTTAGATACTTTACTTGTGCTAAAATCTAAAATCTAAGTAAGTTGAATGAAAAGATCGAGATGGGTCCGTATTGTCCCACATCAAGGTATCGAGACTGCTTCCAATTGCATATTTGGATGAACTTGAGCCTTGTAGTGGATGACCGAAACCATTGCTTTGAGCTCCTGATTGTCTTTTGACATAGGCTCCGCTTGGTTGAAAAGTTAGGCTTGACAGTACGGATAACCTCTCGCACACACATGCATGACCAATACTTGTAATTTGCTGCCAACTCTAAAAATTTGATAAAATTGACAAGTTTGAGGTCTTTGACATGATGTGTGACTATGGTTTGGGGTAGTTCACCTTGCTTCCACATGACTAGCACTAGGTTGATTTCCAGCTTGCATTTGCTAAGTGCTATCTTTTGTGGTGAACCCCTTTCTGAAGAACTTATAATCTGCTCAAAACAAAAGCATTTACACTTTGTATATTCCGTATCATTTGATCAGTTTGAGCATATGCTAGCACTTGTCTGTTGTTGCCTTACTTACCTGGTTTACCGGCTAGAGCATCTTTTCACTCTAATTGCTATATGCCTGAAGCTTCTGCATTTGTGCATGTCATTACATTTTAGGCTTGTTGTGTGCATTATTCAACAAGGGGGAGAAATTTGACACACACACATATGCGACGACACATCACATGCTTATGTCAAGGGGGGAGTCACTTGACATGTCTTGAAAGGTTGTCTTCTCGGAGGGGGAGAGACTAGTTCTCAAGGGTTGAAGGGGAGAAGATTGTGTGCACTCATGTATGCATTTGCTCAGGGGGAGTTGTTTTGCATTGCTTCTTGCTAGATGTGTTGAGCCTTTGCCTCTTTTCTCGAGCATCTAGCGTTTTTGAGTGCTTCTTGCTTGGCTAGCGGCGTTGAGCCTGCTTTCTGCCTCTTCTTGAGGGCTAGCCATGTTTTCTTTGGTTGCGTCGAGCCGTTGCCCATGTCTTTGGGGACCAAGTTTTGCTTGCTTCAAATGACCCCGTTTTGCTTCTCTTTGGCTTTTGGTCGTTTGGTGAGCTTTCTTCTTTTCTTTTTCTTCTTCTATTTCTTTTTCTCAGCCGTGGTGTGTTGGTGTTGAACAATGCACTCATCAAGGGAGATTGCGAACACAAGGTTCATACTTGTGGTTCGGTTGTGATGATGAGTGATTGATTCAACTACTAGCATCTCGGATGGGGTGCTACTGACGGTGGTGAAAGCCACGAGTTCCACATGTGCCTTGGCTTGTGTTGTGCAGGTATCGAGCATGGAGGCAGTGGCCAACGGCGAGGTGAAGGTCAAGTGATGGCGGGCCGCGTCGAATGGACCGGGAGCGGTGAAAGGGCGGACGCATCGAGACTTGGACTGAGGGACCCGGAATCACCGGACGGGATCGCGTTGCTGGCACTTGGCTTCGACAAGTGCAAGGACATGGGCCGGTTTGTTGGTTTGGGCCTCAAAACCAACGAAGGCGGGTTTCGGTGGTTTGGGCCTCAAAACCACCCGGCAGGTTTCTGGGTTGAGCCTCAGAACCCTGGCGGAGGTCCCGAGGCGGATGGACGGCACGTGGCGGCATCGGGAAGTTCGCGTCGAGGCGAAGCTACCGGTGAGAAGGCGCGGTGGCCGTCGGATCAAAATATCTATCCGGCTCGGTGGAGTTGTACTACAACGTCCTTGGGCTAGGTAGTACGCTCGTTGTCATGTAAGGGCAAAACTGGAATTTAAAATAAGCCCTGGTCAATAAGTATGGTGAGGGGAGCTCTCTTACCCCTTTACCTCCTCCATTTTGTATTTTCTCCTTTAGGTTTTTCCCTTTCTCTAGTTGCTTGTGAGAGAGAGGTCCACTAATCTTTCATTAGTGTAAGAACCAAGATTACTCATGGGAAAGGAGGTCCCGAATCCTCCTTGTCTCCTCGTGGGGTTAGATTGATGTGTTGATTCGCGTTTTGATTGTTGTTTATCGCGTTCTTCGTTTCTCTTCTTCTACCCCTCTTGTTTCCGAGTTGATTTCTTGAGTTGTGATCCATCTTAGCGCGTGCCACTTGTTTCTACTTGATCCTTGCTGTGAGAAGATCCTTTCCACCGAAGGATTTCATCCGATTCCTCACGAGCACATAGATCGGGTCGAATCAAGGTGCAAGGGCGTTTTTAGTGGTGTTCTTCATTCCCCTTCGATTTCTCGTTGATTGGCTCTAAATTGGGCGATGACCTCTTAGAGGTAGCTCCCCTACTGCCTAGTGATCATGCTCACCAAGTTTCATGACAGTTGATGAAGATTTGGGCCACAAATCGAAAGATCGAAGTGAGGAGGCGATTTTTGGGGCGTTGTTCTTGTTTCGGGTCGCGCCAACCGGAAGTTCTGGTCATCCACCGGAAGTTCCGGTCCAAGTTTTGTTTTGGTTTTGCGTTGTTTTTGCTTGGGGGGCTTTGTTCGAAAGTTCTGGTCTCCGACCGGAAGTTCTGGTGCCTGACCGGAAGTTCTGGTCGCTGACAGGAAGTTCTGGTGGAGGCTGACAAGAAGTTCCGGTGAAACTTCCGGTCCCTGACCGGAAGTTCCGGTGAAACTTCCGGTCCGCGTAGTTTTCGCTGTTTCTTCTTATTTCTTCGAGGGCTTATCTTTGGTCTTTCTCGATAGTCCCGCTGTGCCTCTAGGACATCTCCTAAGGTACCTAGCCACCCGTTGGCTCATGGATTTATCGCCCGCGTGTGAGTTCATTTTGGGGGTTGAATTTAGGACACTTGGTCAAAAGTTTTGAATCATGAGTTTGGGAGATTTGCGAGCAGCAATTGCTCGTTGTTCATCTGCTCATGTTGGTCAAGAGCAAATGAGAGCAACACGATGCCCATAGCAAAAGCTTCGCTTGATGCTCTGCTTTTCGAGTCTCTTTCATACGAGTTTGAGTGAGTTTCTCAGCTATACTTGCTCGCTTCGAGAGATCTAGGTGAGAAGCTGAGAACTATCACGAGGGGACTCCCCAAGTTAAGACAGCCAGACTCTTTAAAATATACAAGCGAGTATGAGGGACTTCACTCGGTTGGATGGTGAGACTATCGATTGATGTTTTCTCGGTTTGATCGGTGTGAACAAGATGCGAGCAAGCGAGGGGCTCGGCCTACCCTATGATGATCATGAGAGGGCTCTCCAGGATTTACTGCGCTGGATCGGAGGGGTTTGGGATTCGAAGTTTCGGGGCCTTGGTTGAGTCACCCAACTACGCCACTCTCACGGTGGGGCCGAGCTGTTGACAAGCTCCAGAGTCGAGTGAGATCGACAACAACGGACCCATGCCAAAGATCCGCCCAACCCTCCGCTGCGACTAGGCGGGTGTCGGGTAAAGGTGTCTCTAGTTCTTCAGCTAACCCCTCCTATCGCGATGTTTTTGCCTTGTCTTCCTTGATCACGACGTGAGAGGAGGCGGATTGGATGCTCGGAGACGATGAGCGGCTCTCGTCATCGGCCGGTTCTCGCGGTTCCACAACAGCGCGAGCACTGGCCAGTGGTGGACCAGGATGGATGCTATGGATGCGGCGACCCGACCACTGGGTGCAAGCGCGGAACAAGCGGACCTTGACGGCAAGTACACCTCCAGCAAGCACAAGTCCAAAGGAGGCTTTGACAAGGAAGCGATGAAGCGCAAGTTTAGTGAAGAAGTTCAAAGCAAGAGAGTCGCGCTTTCCTCGCCTCCCTCGGCGACCTCGAGCTACGGCGAGCGAGCATGCTTCCTCTGCTGCGGCGGCAGCGAGGTCGAGAGAAGGTCGAGGACAAGGCTGAGACGGACTCTGCTTCCTGCGCCCGACTCCACCGAGGCTACGCACCATGGCACTTGGTGATGAGGGTGGAGGCGGCAAACGGATGATGCTCCGGTGATGAGGGCGACACATCTAAGGTATCACCTTCCGTCGATGCTCTTGTCGGTGAGGTTGATGACTTACTGCTACTTTTGCTCGTCAAGATAAGTTGGCAAGCGTCTTTGCTAGTGATAGAAAAGAGTATAAAGGCTAAGCTAGAAGATGCGCTTAGAGCTTGAGCTAGTCAGGAAACACTCCTATAGTGTCGGCCGAGCCGAGTGTGAGTTTTGTAAGCGTTTACATGAGTGATCTTGCTAGTCTGTAGTCAAATGCTGCTGAGTTGGTTGATGAATTTGATAGTGTGCGTGCTTCACTGTCTTGTTGAGGTGCGTGCAAGTCTTGCTTTCGAGACTTTGCAATGCGAGTTAGCCGAGAGAAGAATGCCAAGCTTGCCTTGAGAGGAGCCAAGCTTCCCGGACCAGGCTACTAGTGTGGCTAAGTGGCGACACTTTGTGAGGGTTTGCGGAGCTAGAGTGCCCGAGTGCTAGGCACTGGCAAGGTGCGTGCACGAGGAGAAAAACACATGCTTCGGACCATCTTGAGTTGGGTGTCTTGCGGTGAGCGCCCAACTTGGCATGATAGTTAGCAATTGCGACCCGGGATTAGGCTTTGGCTTTTAGGTGAAGAATTGATGATCTTTATAGCAAAGTTGAGTGAGTGAGTGGTGGGCCTCAGTGACCTTCCACTACGCAAGCTACTCAAAATTACTCCCACCTAAGCCACTTGTGCCTCCCACCAAAGATGGAGTGTTTGAAGAACCTCAAGAGCTCACCCAAACAAGTGTGGATTCCAAAACCCGAACCATCTAAAGGGAACCACCGACACACTCTCTTCCATCTCGAGACATCCCAAAGCCAAGTGTCACCTCAGGAGTGAACCATGCCCGCAAGAAGCCAGCACTTATCTAAAAAGAGGTGTACCATTGTGAGTATTGTCATAGGGATGAGATCACTTGAAGTTTGAGTTTTGCTTTGGGAGGAAAGAGATGAGAGCGTGAGTTTGAGATTGAACAATAGGAGCATGTCGTCGTCATGGTGTACAGCTGCATTCGAGAGAAGGCGCACTACTAGGCACTAGAGTGCTGCATACTGACCTCACAGGTGCTAGGCCTCGAGGTTGCGGGAACTCCGCCGAGGTGGTCGTGCAGCGGGTCGAATTAGCGTGGTCAGCCCTTGACTATGAACCTCGTGGCGGAGTCTTTGTGTCCCACGGCTCTCCTGCCGGACCACGTTTTTCCCTACCGTGGTGAGTCAGCTTTCCTCAAAAGGAGGACACTTGACACATGTTTGGTGTTTTTCCCTAACCGCTTTTCCGGAGGCAAATGATGCATCAGCAGCCTTCTCGGGTTACTAACCCGGTGGTGTGCCATTTTGCTCATCCTAGATTCTTTCTATTGATGTGGGATGGAGGCTTGGAGAACACATGGCTCGTGATGATTCCGGGTGTTCGGCGCCACATGGCGAGGAAGTTCTAAATGGTTCTCAAAGCTCTGCTATGCTAACACAAAGAGTACATCACATTCGGAGGGAATAGTAGCTTAAAGGTAAAGTGGTCTCTCGTGGAACCATTCGGGTTAGCAGGCTTTGTTCTCAAGGATGTTGCTTTGATCTTGAATTTGCATTTCAATTTGCTTTCTACGTTTGCGCAACTCCTTGAGGACGGCTTTGAATTGCGTTTTAAACATGGCTTTTCTCGAGTTCTTGACTCTCGGGGAGATCTTGTTTGTCGGATCGTCCGTGGCCGTGTCTTTCGAAGTGATTTTTCTCACTCTTTTGGCTCTTCCCATTTGTTTGGTGTTTGGATCCTCTTCGAGGCTTTGGAAGTGGCATGGGAGACTTGGTCATTTGAGCTGAAGGCCTTAACTTGCTAGGTTGAGCTCGCTTGAGCCCAATCGAGAGATTGCCCAAGTTAAAGATTTGAAGGATCTTGTTTGCCATCACGCTTGTATGCGTCATGGAAGAAGATGGTAGCACGACTTTCTCACTTGCCACACATGGAACCAAATCATGACCAAGGAACCCGGTGAGCTACTTCACATGGACTGCAGTTGGTCGGCTAGAGTTCGGTCGGGAAGGTGGGAAGTGAATGACGTTCTAGTGATTGTGGATGACTGAGATACTCTTGGGTGTTTTTCATGGAGGTAAGGATAAGGCTTTTTCACATGCTGCGATTTGATTCTTGAGTTGAGAAATGAGTTTTCCTAAGAATGCCATGAGCGATTCGCGGTCACTCGTGGCATAGGAATTCAAGAATACGCATTTTAAAACCTTTTGCAATTCTTTGGAGTCTTGAGCACCCGTTTTCCTCACCTTACGTTCCTATAGGCAAAATGGCATTGTTGAGGCGCATAAGGAGGTGGACCCTTGGTGAGAGGATAGCTGGGGCCGTGACTCGAAGTGAGCATAGGACTCTGAGGAGGTTTTGGGCCGAAGCCAGATCAACACTGACTTGTCATGTTGTCTTTCCAATCGCATCTTACTCCGTGCTTTTCGCTGAGAGAAAACTGCTTATGAGTTCTGCGATTTGGGGAGGTGCAAGGTGAGTCATTTCGAGTGTTTGGGTGTAAGTGGCACCATCTTGAAAGCAAGGTAATTTGGACAAGTTTGAGTCGAGGGTCCTCAGGCCAATTATCTTTCTTGGTTATGCTTTGCATTCTAGAGCTTGCTCAGTGCTCAACCTTGAAACTAGCCGTGTTGTGCCAGGGCCTGCGACGAGGTCACATTCGATGAAAGCTATGCCTTGCCCACAACACACGTCTTTGAGTGTGCACGGTGATGAGCTGAGTGAAAGCATTTTGTGGAGGGAGGAGGCGCGATGCCGAGTGGGAGTGATCGAGCCGAACTCCACCGGCTGCCCACTGCTCCGGAAGCCTGCGGCGACTTACTTCGCTCACGGTCAGAACCTCTACTTCCACTTCTTGGGGGCCGGATTCGGCAGCGCACCTCCACCGGCCTGCGCCAGCTTTTGAGGAGGCACCGAGGCGTTGCTGATTGAGGGAGCGACTTCACAGAGAGAGGCTCCCGCGACTTACATTCCGTCGCCACCCGGCTCGAGGCGATGATAAGGTGATATTGACCGGCTGAGTCACGCGGTCGAGGTCGTATCGTCTCACTTACCGCTCATGCTGCATTTGTAGCTGCTTTTTGAGCCACCGAGGATAGTTTGGACATGCTTTATCGATCGATTGGGTTAATGTAATGCCATGCCATGAGGAGTTAGAAGCTTTTGAAAGGAAACAAAGTGCACAGGTAACTTAGTTTCCTCACACCTCCGAGTGTCATCCCATGCACAAAGTGGGTATTTAGAAGAGCAAGCGGAGTAGAAGATGGGGTGGTTGGTGAAGTAATAAGGCTAGGCTTGTTGCTCGGGGGTATTGCCGAAGGGGATGAGACTTTGAGAAACCCGCACATGTGGCCCGAGCTTAGAGGCTATCCAGCGTGCACGTTAGCGTTCACTTGCATTGCCAAAGATAAAAGCTGTTTCGGAGACATGGATGTCAAAGAGCGCTTTTCAGAATGGGTACATAGAGGGAGGAAGTGTATGTTAGGCAACCCCAGACTTTGAAAATCAAAGTATCCCAACCATGTTTTTAGAGATTTGCACAAAGCTTTTGTATGGTCATGTAAGCAAAGCCTGAGAGCGTGGTATGATAGGTGAAAACCTGCTTTGCTTAAGAAGGGTTTAAGGATGGGATCGGGTAGATAAGACTTTTGTTTTACTCCTCAAGCAAGGTGACCTTACTCTTGAAGCGGATTTCGGATATGCGTGGATGATATTATCTTTGGTGGCTCTTCTCACTTAGCTTTGAATGCCAAGTTTCGCGAGTTTCATGAGCGAGGGAGTTTGAGATAGGCTTGATGGGCGAGTTGACTTTTCTTTCTTCGACGGCAGCTCGAATCAAGCAAACCTGATGGGACATTTGTGCATCAAGGCAAGTAGGCACACAAGGGCGTCACGAAGAGAAGTTTGACATGGCGGCGAAGGCCAAGCCTCTTTTCGGCGCCCATAGTGGAGCTACCGGCGGCCCTCGGCAGCCGAAATGAGGATGGAGAGTGCGGCCCGATCGGAGGAAGAGCTCTGGGAGCATGATCGGATCGTTCTTTGTGCACAGACGGTGACAGAGCCAGGCATATAGTTTCTTTGTATGCCTACAGCGCTGCGCTTTTCGGGCTTCCCCCACGCACATCTCACCAGATCAAGCGGTGAAGCGCATCATGAGAGTACCTCCGTTTTGCGAGTTTGGACTTTGGTATTAGCTACAGCCTCGCTCACTCTTTGCGATTGTCGGATGCTTTGATTTTGGCTAAGCTTAGATAGGAAGTCCCACGTCGACTTGTGCAGTTTTACAGGGTTCATCTCTTGTGTGCTTGAGTCATCCCGCTCAGCGATCTAGCGTTGCACAATCCAC
>JADLZL010004763.1:0-85386 GCA_015844335.1 Chrysopogon serrulatus | reverse complement strand
GTCTCGCTTAATATCATCATTATCATTAGGGTTCTCACGACCCATGAACCAAGCCATGGAGAATGAAAGATAAACCTGAATCTTGCTAATGATGAAGCTATCGCTCGACTTCTATCGGACTAAGCATGGCTAAACATTTAAGGAAATGTTCTACATATAGTAGTGGGGTAACAGTAATCATGCAACAATGGTATCAAACAGTCCGTAACTTGGATGCACATTATACTAGCCGTAAAGAATTATACAACTTTTTATAAAAGCGAGAGAATGGTTTATGCTCCTAGGCTTGCCTTGCTATGTTGCGTGTGGAAGGTTAGATCCTTGGATGGATCACCTAAGTCGATGAATCCAAGAATACTAGGGAACACCTCCCCTTCCTGAAGCACTCTCTCCGAGGCTTGATGAACACGATCTTTCCTCTCATGTGGAACTATACGTAACAAATGATGTGTGCTTAATGACATGCTTGACTTGAGGCACAATGCAAGACAACGTAAATTAGAAAGTTGAGTACAACTTTCCTTCACCAAGGCAACTCAGGTTTAATTAGTCACCGAGGAAATGTTATCATCTAGATGCAACCTACACATGCATCCCTAAAGGACATGAAGGATTCCACATGATGCATGAAACACATATACATGGATGATGACAACCCTAGTTGTATAATTAACTTGAGTACAACTTTCCTTTTTATGGACAAGTTGTATTCAAGGGTCCATAACTAGGATTCATTCAAGTTACATAACATGATTAATATTTATTTAAGCACGGCAAGTGGGTTAAGACTGCATCAAGACTAAAACTTATTATTTCCATAGAATAGCTAGGGTGAAGCATCCCATGGCTCTAACCAATTCTCACAAGCAATCAAACATTTAAGTGAAGTACTAGCTTTAATTAATTTATTAATTAACAATTAACTACACATGTGATGATGATATCTATTAACACTACACAACCAAGCCATGGATCATTTGGGTGGTAATGTTTAAGTGGTCTTCAATAAACACTTAAATGGAATCAACACTAAGTGAAGCATACAACCAATTATTTAAATCATTTTATTATTTATTAAATATGTAAGCAAATTCTATATTTAGGCTACATGGCAATGCCATGGACCAGGGATGTTTACTAACTCGCAGGCTTCAAATAATGCCAAAAATACCTCAGCATTTAATTAGAAAAACAAATAAACTAATTAGTGAGGTATTAACTATTTTTATGGTCATTTAACAAGGTGAAAATTAATTATTGAACTAAACTTGCTAAAAAAAAGTTCCCAAATTTTAATGGATATTACTTTTTTTGTATGAAAAGCTTAACCCTAATTTTTCATGATTTTGGATCATTATTGTATTCTACAAAAACCAAAGATTTGCCATTTATTAATTAAAACATGCAAATATTAAGCATAACCAAAGTAACTAACATGCTAAACATATATTTTTTCTATGAAACTACACATCATGAGGAACACAAAGAAATTTAGTTTATATTTTTTCAGAGCCCCTAATTATATAATTATGAAATAAAGAAGAATCAATCTTTTTAACCTTTTCTAAAATTCAAAAAGGAAGACATCCTTTTCTCACCAATCTCCCCTATTCATAGCCACGACAGGCAAGGCTAGGGGTCAAACCCCACTTTCACCGGCCCTACCGATGGATACACCTGGTAGAGCTTCGCCCGACAAGCTCTCTAGCAATGGTGGTGTCACCACCGTGCTCGCCATCACCTTGTGCACCTACCAAGGCTGTCGAACGGCCGGATTAGGGCACGAAGGGGTATGGCGGCAACTATGGCGGAGCGGCGGTGCTGGACACGTCGGCACGATGGTGGGAAGCTCATTGTGGCTCCAATTGGCTGCGATGAGGGGCGGGGAAGCTTCAGGAGCTCACCGCGATGTGCTGGAGGCGAAGCGGAGAAGGATGATCCTGGCAGAGGCTGTGGCGTTCCTCGGTGGCGAACGCGCGTTCCGGCGAAATGGCGGTGATAGAGGTGGAACTGGTGGGTTAGTGAGCACCAAAGAGGCCGCATGCAGTTGCTGGTGGTGTTGGTTGGGTCAGTGGGGCTCTGGAGGACAAAGATGGCCACGGTGAGGTGGAGGTCAGCGGCGGAGAGCGGAGGAAACCAGAGCATGCACGGCAACGAGATGTCGTTCTGGCTCGTCTAGTGCGGTAGCGGTGGAGCGAGTGAGCTGACGGGGTTCACTGACTCAAGGTGGTGTTGTGGTGCTACGTGGCCTAGCCGGAGACACTTCGAGGCGCCTGTTGTGGTTGAGCGAGCTCGGTAGTGCTCGAAGTGGCCGCCTCGGGAAGAAGGAGTCGCGCGGCCTATTCTCGGCAGGGAGAGCTCGAGCCGGTGGGCTCAAAAAGAGGCGCTTAGGGGCTTGCAGAGTCGGTGGCAAGATGGCAGGGGGTGGTAGTGAAGCGTGGAGCTCAAATTTGACGGCGGGTGGTGGTTGCCGACGATGGCAAGGAAAGAGGGAAAGGGAGACAAGGCTGGCCGGGCGGCTATTTAATCCAGAAGGATGATGCTTCGCGACTTGTCGGCTCCCAAGACGGACACGCACACGCAGCGGCCGGGTGCCCATGCATGACGCGGCGGTCGGGCAAAGGCGCCCAGCCAACCGTGAAGCAGAGGTGGCACCGATGGATTAGCCCAAGAGGTTCATACCCTCGCTCCATTAAAATTCTCTCAAATTCATATAGCAACTTAAAATTCTCCCAAAATACATGACCAAGACATTGCTTTCGAACCATTTTCAAAATTTTTGTGGATTTTGAGATAAAAAAAGGGGAGGGGTAAATGGGGGCTTGGAAATTAGGGTTTGAATTGGAATTCAAATTTGAATTTTGAACTCTGATTTTGAAACCTCATCCATTCAAGTCCATTTTGAACACTTTTCGAACTTTAATATCTTGATTTAAGTCATAATCTCATAATTTGATCTCAGGGTGATTAGGGTTTTAACCTAGATTGATAAACATACATATTAAGCTTAATTAAAGATTATTATTCTATACACTAGTGATAATAAAACATCATTAGCACCCATTTCATGTCATACTTTGACTAACACATGATTAATATTCTAAGTTATGATTAGCATAACAAGACAAAGCAGTTGATTATGTAAGGATCCTGAACACCCTGAATGCATTAATTCCCTAATACTTGGTGATTAATCTTAATGATGCTCATGATCAAGTTTTTAGTTTTTCCATAACACCAAGGGTGTTACATTAATGTGGAATAATTAAGATGCAAGGAAAGGTGATTCACTCATTGTATTTGTTTTGGATTAACTATACCTGGTGCACCAGAATGCCTGGGACTTTAATTAATTTTGTCTTCAACTTCTGCAATAATGCGTGCATACATACGTGATGTAACTCTCTTTGCTGGTCAATGATGGCCAGCCGGACGCCAATGTCCAATCTCGCCGATGATGGAGGGCGCGTGGGTGTCACGCACACTAGGGTAACCAAGACGCTGGCCACAATGAGTTGAAGAGCCACGGATGACGCTGGCTGCAGCTTGCAGGAAGGGGTGGGCAGCATGGCTGCAGAGAAGGGTGAGCATCGTCACTGTAAGGAAGGGTGACCGGGCATTGCTGCGGGGAAAGGGCAGGTGGCGTGGCTAGGGATTGGAGAAGTCTCCATGGAGATCCTATTTCTAAATGGTTTCTAAATTAATTTATATAGGTTCATGTGGCTTCATTAGACAAATACATATAGAGTCTAGTGGTGAGTATCCTTTGTCTTGGTTACGAGGTCTTAGATTCAGATTTTCGTTTTCCAAGATTTTCTTTATATATTTCCCTACAACCATTGTGCTCACGAAACTTGGTATGTATATATGATTGCAATGATTAATTTTTGGTTGCTATGTCTACTGTTCATTCATATCAACAAACCCCCTCTCAAGTTGGGAGACGAATTTACAAGTTGTCTGGGATCGTCGGTGGCAGGCTGAACCGCTTGAACCCCTCTGACCCTTGTCTATTTATAACCCACAAAGGCATTTTGTGCAATATCGAAAAACCCCGAGGCTTTAGCTGGAATCTTCAGCACGCTAGGCTACTTTCAAGGGCTTTTATGTAATTCCGCCGAGCCGCCTCCCTCGGCAAAAAAGCCTCGGGTTGGCCCCTAGCAGGCTGGGCGCACCCAGCGTTTTCAGATGGGGACCAAGTCCCATCTATGCCACGCCATCTGCCGGCAAACAAACCTGCAACCAAACCGAAAAAGGACTAGCCTGCGACAATCGCAGCACCTAGGCCAACCATTTACATGAATGAAGCATCGCCGCCACTTTTTCAAGATCGATCTGCCCTAAGATTCATCAAAGCACCGGTTTGCCCTAAGATTCGCCAAAGCGCCCGACTTCGCCCCAGATTAGTCAAAGCACCGATAAGCTGCGTGTCCCTTCTCCGAAACCTAATTCAGCCAAAGATTCATTGATTGCCCCTGTCGCCTCGGGGTTCCGGCCCCACAATTCCTCTTTTCTTGCTCCGAGCTAGGTTTGCAATGCCTTTCGACATTCGTCATGGCTTTTTCTTCCCTCACTTTTGTTCGAGCTTCATCGATCCGCGGTGGTGAATGTCTTGAAGTTGGCATGGAGGGCCAAGAGCCTTGTTCTTCCCCCAACATGTACAATCTTTTGCGACGACTATTACATCGTTGCAAAGATAGGCACTCTATCGCAACCATCAATAAAAAGTTACAATAACATCTCAATATTGCAACGCCAATAAACCTGCCCACAATGCACAAATTAAATCATAGCAAAAGTGACGACTTATTGTAACCATCAACTAAAGAGTTGTAATATCATCTCAATATCATAACGCCAATAAACTATCTACAATGCAAATGAAATTGTGGCAACAAAGGACCACTTACTGCAACCGTTCTACATTTGGTTGCGAAAACACTTATTTATTGCAACGATCTTTACACTTAGAATTTATAACCACAAAACAATTTACATGGCAAAAAAAACTATAGTTGGTTGCGATAATACCCCTGTTGTAACCAAATCTTGCCACTGCGGTAAAAAAAAAGCGTGGCATAAGAGTTGAAAGTTAGTAGTGATAATGGAGCTTTGATATAGGATGCAATGATAATTTTTGTCCTCCATAAAAATTGGACAACATGCATACATTTTTCTCACCCACTCGCCCTTTCTTGATTAAGGAAATAGTGAATGTTGCATGCATGAACTTTGTTTGAGATAATAATGCTGCATAGAAACACATGAAAAAAACAAAATCCGAATATAAAGAAAGAAGGCAACCGAAAAGGCATGCGAACCACAAAAATCACTAATACTAGGCACAATGGGTGATGGGACACGATGGCTGGCTACTAGATCCCCCGGTGGAGGCGCTTACGTGAGGCACGGCAGAGCACACACTTGGCGGCCCTCTGATGGCTGCGTGAGCTGCACTCTTGTACGCTACAAAAACTTTTATTCGCGCCCCACCTCCTCAACACTTTGAAACCCTATGAACCATTGATCGGCCTATGCTTCTCACAAACACACCGCAACTTGAGATGCCCTCTCATAAAATTTGAGCGGTGACTCCTCGCTCCCTTGTCCATTGGTGTTAGTTTACTTGTCTTTCCTAGTCCTCCCAATACAAAGCGCTGGAAACAGAAGCACACGGATAGCTCATGGATGATAAGGAGAAAGAGAAAGATAAAGAATGTGAGAAGCATGATGGGACCGATCACAATGAGGAGGAAGAAGAGGATGAAGATGGTCACAAACGCGTTGTTGTTCTTGGGCCCCAAGTCCCCCTCAAGGAACAGCTTGAGCTCGACAAGGTACCTGCATTAACATCTTCATCTCTGTTTTGACCATTTAGAAAAAAAGTGATATTTTACATATTAGTGTAGGATGATGAGAGCCTGAGGAGGTGGAAGGAGCAGCTCCTTGGGCAAGTTGACACAGAGCAGCTCGGAGGTGATTTTAGCCTCCTCTTTGCATCTTTTCCTTATATTCATACAGATTTTGGTTGATTTCTAAACATATAACCACTTTTTTGTAGAAACCACGGAACCAGAGGTTAAGGTACTTAACCTTACCATCCTATCACCAGGCCGGCCAGATCTAGTCCTACCAATCCCATTCCAGGCGGACGATAAGGGCTATGCATTTACACTCAAGGATGGCAGCCTCTATAGCTTTCGGTTCTCCTTCACTGTGTCCAACAACATCGTGTCAGGCCTCAAGTATACCAACACCGCTTGGAAGACCGAGTAAGAGGTGTGCAACACCAAATATTCCTGTGCATGATCACTATTTACTAGTACTCAATACAAAACTTGATTAGATCTTCTTGTTCTGCTCATGCAATTTTCATTGAATTTGTCGATCGAGTCATATATTACAGATCATCAAAAGTTTGGATCTAATAGTCTATATATGAACTTACTAACAATACACATCAGTGTGAAACTTGCAATTTTAATTCTGTTTTTGTCTGAGTAGACAACTTATTATTTCTCTACCTCATGATATACTTAAAATTGCAAAGAAGACTTGCAGCATTAGTGACACTTGTAGATAGTTTTTTACATAACATTTAAAGACAGTTTTTCTAGTTCATAGTAATGCTCTTATGAGGTAATGCATGATTTACATTATTGTGTCACTATTTTAAGATGTAAAAATAATACCATAGTACGTAAGTGCCGAAAACCCAGGAAAATCAGGGAATTAGATTCAAGTTGCCAGTCATTGCATTACTCATCAAACAAAAATAATAATGAATACATTTCCATATGGTGTAGGAGTAGGGTTTGTTCCTTCATGGTCGACCTACTATTATCCTTTTGATTTTGATGTCATTGATATTTTCCTGTTTTTTGCAGTGGAGAACCAGAAGATGATGCTGGGGACATTTAGTCCCCAACTAGAGCCGTATGTGTATGAGGGTGAAGAAGAGACCACACCTGCTGGCATTTTTGCAAGAGGTTCCTATTCCGCTAAACTAAAGGTACCTCTATTTACCGACTTTTATTTCTCACTAATCCTTCATAGTTGTTGCTTCATTGCTTCACCAATTATTAATGTTACGTATTCTCTTTTAGTTTTTGATGATGATGGCAAGTGCTATTTGGAGACAAGTTACTACTTTGAGATTAGAAAAAGAGTGGCCAGCAACCCAATGATATGGAGCAGTGTTGGCTTCTATAAATATGTTAGAACTCTTAGTTAAGACAAGCAGAAGATCTATTCTATTGCTTCTAAAGAATGATTGCTTCATATATCGTCGTCGTTAACCACCTCATAATTTTGTTTTGAGTCCGTTATTTTACGCCCTCTGTTTATGTAATATTGTAAGTTGACATTATAGAATCAATCATGTATGGATATTTAATGATATATTTATGTACTGACCACTTCATCAATTGCTTAACATTTTCCTATCATGTAGTCAGTTTGTTATCATTTATTTTCAAGACTTATCACTTCTTATTATGTATGAATGCGTTTGATCTAGTTGTCAGGTCAAGTTTTTTTTTTTTGAATTTGCACACGACAAGATATGTTGTTTTTTACCTACTATTTTTAGAGCCAAACTCTTCTTCCTTGAAAGCAATTCAGAGCATGATAAGTTGTGATACAAGACTCCAATTATGGGATTACAGCTTACATGAAACAACAAGAAAATCTCCGCACTCAATTAAACATCAAACTTCGCTAAACATTAGAATTGCTGGTAGTGCTCGAAGAGAAGCTAGGAAGCTAGGACATCACCATCCTAAGCATCTGTCACCCTTTCCTCGTCCCTCCTCACTCAGCAACACTAAAAATTTATGCATCTAAGATAAGCAAGAAACATCACATTTTCGATGCCCATGTTAGGTAATCTTTTCCAATGGCCATGTTTTTTGGTACGCTCAAAATCAAAAAGATCAAGATATTTCGGGAAGCATGGTAACCCTCTTTTCCCCCCTAAAAATCAGTTCTTGTTTGGATTCATTTCCTCGAATAGCTAGCTAGCTGGTTAGATATTATCTAGCTAACTATTAGTTGGTTTGCTCAAACTAGTGAGATAATTAGTTAGACATTAAGTTTGTATAATGGATTCCAATGAAACAATTATTAGCAGCTAATAATTAGCTCTATGCATCAAACCAACCTTACATAATATTTTGAACGAAAACATACTCTATGTCTCATGACATCGGCAATGATAAATGGTAAAAATATCGAACAATTATTAGCAACTATGCATATTAGCTATATGGACCCAACAAGCCTAGATTTGAACTCAAGACCTGAACACTAACGTTCCCTGTACATGCATACCAACTGAGCTACATGACATATGTAACTACGTACATGTCTTACGATACTCTTTTAACTACACAATTTCAAATCTTATATCATAAATTTGATATTCCAAACAATCTTAAATATTGTAGTTCTCGTCGAGTACTACAACATTGATGTTGACTTCATCTCCATTTAACATTTGTTAATCATGTCAAATCTAACCTAAGGGCTTATATTGCATATTTGGACTTGTAAACCATTTCATATAAAAATGTTGTCAAAAATAAAGACTTATATCTCTTTAAACTCTACAATTTTGATATAAAGATATTTTAATCTGATGTCATGTAAAAAAGTTATAAATTCTTTGTCCAAAATAGGCTATTGTTGCCGGTTCTTGGCTCTACCTGCCGGTGATTACTTGAATGAGGAGCCGAAGAGACACCAAACTTATGTTGATCAAAGACCAAAATTCTCAGGAAATTATGGTGCTTAAACACTAATGGGAGATGAAATTAAGGCCACCTGAATTATTAATGAAATGTAACAGACAATAAAATGTTTTGCTACCTTGCTAGTTACATTGCACTAAATTATCTTTTGTAAACCCTACTCGCCTACGTAGATATCATAAATAAATCATGGCCTTCATGAGGCTAGACCAAAAACATGAGTACCAGTTTCCAATCAACTTGTGCTAAAGACTTAGAACTAACGTACTTATTTTGAAGCAATTATTCTCACATGCATTTGATGTGAGAAGCATGAACAACCATATATATGCCAAGAAATGCACAATGCTTTTGACATCTACTCATTGGCGGATCCAGGGGGGACTGGGGGGGCTGCAGCCCCCCCTTGAGCTTGATTTTCCCTTTAGATTACTGTACAAATCACTGTTAATCCCTAGCTAATCTCTAGCTTTAGCCCCCCCCTCCATTGTTTAGCCCCCCCTAAGTGGCATCCTGGATCCGCCACTTGCATCTACTCCCTCCGTCCCCTTTTTATTTGTCGCCGTGGGATGCGTGCCACAAGTTTGACTTAATTTATAGAAAATACGCACAATATTTATATCTCCAAATAATTTTGTTAAAAACTAGATCCAAAGATCTTTCCGATGATATTAATTATGATACTAATTGATGATATTTATTATTTATTAAAATTACCGGTATTTGTGTCTCGAAAGCGGCGACAAATAAAAAGGGACGGAGGGAGTATGTTGTTGTGTATACCCCGACTGTCTTGGTGAGATGGGCCACCCGACTGGCGATTGGCACCCATAAGCACAACAGTGAAAGATCAATTCAAGATCTTGTGCAGACCAAAGACCACTCCAAGTTCCTGCTCCTACTGCCAAAGGTAGAATTCGCAAACACAATTTCATGTCTTGTGGAATGGCCACTACACCATGTGGTTAGATCACAGTCCCAAACATGTTCTAATATCGCACTTTTAATATTAAGTTTGCACTTTTAATATTAAGTGTACTAATATTGTAACAAGCAACGAGCTTGCAAATTTAGTGACAACCCCACAACTACAGGATACAAAAATGCTTTGGTGAATTACAAGTTAAACGAAGTCGTGTGTGTTTCAAGTTGAGAAGTTCAACAACACTACATAAACATCTCTGAACATATCTCCATACAGGAATTATATGTGCGAATAAAAGTTTTATGCGATAAACAACGTACAATTACAACTCAAAACAAATTAAGATGCAAATAATTATGAAGTAGTGAATGAATCATTCTTGAAGCAATAGGACATTTTCTGCTTGGCTTAGCTTTGAGCTCTAACATACTCCGACGAGTCAACCTTGGTCCACATCATTGGGTTGCTGCTGGCCACTCCTTTCTAATCTCAAAGTAGTAGCCCATCTCCAAGTAGCACTTGCCATCATCATCAACAAACTGAGAGTGTGGTATTAGTGAATGGTGAAGCATATTCAAGCATAAAAGGGAAATGCTTGGTAAATATAATACCTTTAGTTTAGCAAAATAAGAACCTCTTGCAAAAATGCCAGCAGGGGTGGTCTCTTCTTCGCCCTCATAGACATAGGGCTCTAACTGGGGGCTGAATGTCCCCAGCATCATCTTCTGGTTCTCGACTGCAATAAAAGGTGAAAATATCAATATCATTTGGACAACAGTGACCAAACCTTGGTATCTTATGTTCTCATGTTATTCTTTGTGGTTGGATGAGCAATCCAATGACTCATGTGAGGCATGAATCTGAATACCTGATTTTTCGAATATGGATCATGTTTAATCTTAAACTAGAGTTCCAGAGTTCCATTCCTTTTGTTCAATAGTAGCAGTTACCAAATTACCAGTATTACGACATCTTAAATTTATTGCATAATAATGTAAACCATGTGATGCCTCCTAAGTCCTAACCACGATCAAGCACTAAAACTATACTAGTTAACTGCACTAAAAATGCAAATTACACTTAACTTTAAGTAATAAATCTTGAACTAGAGAAATAGCAAGTTGTTACTTCCAACGCAGAAAGAGAGAACGAAAGGGCAAGTTGACAGTGGTCATGTTTCTCGTCTAATTTGAAGCAGAATATCAGATGAGATGCAAACATATTCCCTTTATCTGATCTGTAATATATATTATTGATTTCGCGAACTCTGACGATGTAAAGTGTTGAGAATACTAGTAATGATGCATGCATTACGCCTGTGTGGTCCAAACCTTTTACTCCAGTTTTCCAGACAGTGTTAGTGTACTTAAGGCCTGACACAATGTTGTTGGAGACGATGAAAGAGAAACGGAAGCTGTAGAGGCTGCCATCCTTGAGAGCAAATGCATAGCCCTTCTCATCTGCATGGAATGGGATCGGAAGGACCAGATCCGGTCTGCCAGGTGACAGGATTGTCAAGTTCAGCACCTTAACCTCTGGTTCCGCAGTTTCTATGCACCAAAAAAAATGTTGGTTTGTTCAGGAATGTACCATGGCTCGATCCATATGAACTGATATATAAATAAGAGGTATATATAATCACCTCCCAGCTGCTCTGTGTCAACTTGCCCAAGGAGTTGCTCCTTCCACCTCCTCAGGCTCTCATCATCCTATGCAAGGAAGGAGCAGATCAGAGTAGTTTTTATTGTTGTTCAGAAACAGAGATGAAGATGTCAAATCCTACGTCAATTAAATTATTCAGGCATTGATGATTTATACGTACCTTGTCAAGCTCGAGCTGTTCCTTGAGGGGGACCTGGGGGCCGAGCACGACATTGCGCTTGTTACCTTCTTCGTCCTCTTCTTCCTCCTCACCGTCAGTCCCGGTGTGCTTCTCCTTCTCCTTCTCTTTCTCTTTCTCCTTATCGTCCATGGGCTATGCACACGGTTGCGCTCCCAATGCGGTCGACAGGACGGGGCAACACTACTCAAAGTTTGCGAGCAGGCAAGTCGCGCTACGATTTCTATGTTGCTGAATAAAACTATTGATGGTGCATGGGCATCTGATCCAAGTGGTGGAGATAGAGAGGGAAGAGAAGTGGTCCGTAGCTTACAAGGGAGCGGGCCGTGCGGCCGCGAAAGTGGCGCCCGGTGTGCGCGTCACCACTCCTTGTGTAAGCGCCTCTGCTGGGGATCCGGGGAGCCAACCGTTATGTCGCACCGCTCGTTACGCTTTGGCATGCTGGTCTCTGTGGTTGGCATTAATTTTCCTATTGTGTTTATTTCTTCCCTTCCATGTCTCTCAATATTTTGCTTCTCTTGTACTATCTGTTTGGGTTGAAAAATAAGTGCATGCATGTAGATTTACCTCTTTCCGTAAACAGGAAAGGACGACTTGTTCAAAAATTGCATAATATGCTATATGCATGATGCATGTAGTCTAACTTCGACCAGGCTGTAATAAAAATATTCCTATCAAGAAAATTATATTATGTATACTTGCTTCTTCATGCAGTCATATTTGGACCGAGCTGTAAAATATTCCTATCAAGAAAATTACACCATGTCTACTTTGTTTCCTTTTGTTTGAAAGATCTTTATACCGACTTAACTGTGAATTTTCCTTTTCTTTATCACATTTACCTACAATTTTATCAGCCTTTCTAGTAAGTTGATAAGATTCTACATGAGACCGGATCTTGTCCCAAATAAATCTAAACTCTATTAGTAATCATCTATGGAAAGTAAGCTCTACCTCCCCATAAGTTATTTTGGCTGTACTTATTTCTTGTTTATCACATAGAGTATATAATAACTTAGAGGTCAGAATCTTGTCCCAAATAAATCTAAACTCTCTCTATTCACTACTCTAGATACTCACATCAACGGCGGTTCAAAACCCCCTTTAGTACCAGATTTTGAACTGCCACAACCGAAACAGTAGTGATGCGGTTCTTTCAAACCGCCACTGATGACCATCAGTGGTGGTTCTAGAACCGCTAGTGATGTGGGGTTTCAAAAATCATGATTTTAAATTTAAAAATAGCAAAAAAAAAAAGAATTCACCTAGGGAGGGCCCCTCTAGCCAGCCGACTGCCATTTTTCAAGTCACGTATTTTTTTACATCAGATCATGCGCATGCAGCCCGCCTGGATTCGAACCTGCAATTCTCCCTCTCGTGCCTGCAACCTCCCCCTCGCGCGTACCCTCCTCTACCACTGCACCACAATGTCACCTATGACTATAAATTGTTTTGGTCCTCCTCATATTATACCAAACTGAGTAAAAATTGAGTATTTAAGACCCTAAATGAATTTAAATGAAAAAATTATCAACTACAAAGTTTCGTAACTTTTTGAGATCTACAACTTTCATGTTGCTCATTTCTCCATCCAAGGTCATTTAAAAAAAATTCAAATTTTAAATTCGAAAAAGTCAAACGTAATTTTCTTTGATAAGATGATTTCAAATCAAAAAGTTGTTAACTACAAAGTTTCATAACTTTTTGAGATCTACAATTTTATTTTAGCCATTTGTCCATTCGAGGTCATTGAAAAAAATCATTTCAAAAATTTAAATTTTAAATTTGAGATATTTAAATATAGTTTTATATGAGAAAATAAATTCAAATGAAAAGATTGTCAACTACAAAGTTCTAGAGATTTCTAAGGTCTACAACTTTTATTTTGGTCATCTTTTCATGCGATTTTGTTTTATCAGCTTAGAATTTGAAATTCAAAAATTAACTAATTCAAACAATATTTTGAAAGTGTAAGTGATCACAGCTTAAAAAGTCTTGAATAACAAAGTTGTGAAATTCATCAAGATCTAAAACTTTTATTTTGGTCATTTCTTCATCCGATAAAGTAATGGTAATATTGTTCATAAATCTTATATATCTCTCGTATAGTTTCCTAAAGTATAAGAGAGAGATGTAAAATTTATAAACAATGTTACTATCACTTTGTTGGATAAGAAAATGACCAAAATAAAATTAGCCAAAGATTAAAAAGAGAAATCAGAGTTCTTCAAGAACGCATTAAATTTCAAATCCAATGTTCAAAATGAATTTTGAAACATAAAATGATTTCAAATGAAAAAGTTGTAAACAACAAAGTTGCATAACTTTTCAAAATCTACAACATTTGTTTTGATCTTCTTTCCATCAAAATGCGTCAAATTTTTGTGCTTTATTTTTAATATTCAGTATCTAGCAAATCACGTCAGTGGCGATTTATGGATGCTTACTACCACCAATTTATACAGATAGGTCAGGAGGCAGGCCTAAATTGTTTGATTTTGGATGCTTCTTTTTTTTACTTTAGAGGTAAAGGTGATTATGTGTAATTTAAACGGCTAATATTAACCTTATCCTCATGAAAGTCACTAAACGGATCCATAATGTCAGCCTTCACAATTTCCCAGCAACATTGGAAAAATTCGATGGGAATCTTTATGGCCCTGGTGGTGCCTTATTTGTTTTTCCATTTGGGAAAGTGCATCTTTTATTTCAATGTGAGAGAAAGGTTGGCATCATATCATATTGTCCATTTTCATTCAAACTCTTACTGCTTCCCACAATGTGGGATCAATCCTGATATCATAATTTGGTTGAGGCCCGAACAGCTCCTTGTATTATTCAGTTGCATGTTTCAACAAACTGTGTACCTGATCAAGCAACAAGTTGTACATAAAGTTGTAACGGGTGGACATGCATGTTTGCTAGGTGATATATCATATGAAAACTGATTCATAGTTTTGTGCGTTAATCAAATATTCCTCCAGCCCTTGCATGCACGAATACAAATTAAGATCCATCGGATGGTACAACAATCACATAGAACTTTATTCTCCCCGAACATGATGATACAACAAGCGCATTCCATCTCAATTCCTTGGACAATTTTCGTTGATCGCCATCATCGATCACTTGCGACTCTTGTAGAGGCTGGCACAGAGGAGGAAATACCCAAAGTTGACCATCGCCACCACTGCTACAGCCCAGTACACATTGTCTAGCCTCCCCTGGTTTATGTTCCCGGGCAGCCACGAGGTTACCTGCCTCACTACGTCCACGAACACAGTGCTGAGGTAAAACCCCAGCGCTATAATAAGTGGTGCCATGGCCGTCGCCGTGCTCCGCAGCGTCTGGGGAAACTCCTGGTAGTAGAATGCCATGTTTCCTGGGAAATGCAAGGCCTCACCGACGCCCACGAAGCCCAGTGGGATGAGTAACCACAGCACGGTCATCGGCGTTACCCACCCGAGCGCCTCGTCGGCGCCGTGGTGCGCGCGCACCACGCTCAGGCGCTGGCGTTCCACCAGTGCCGCAGCAACCATGCCGGCGATGTTCACGACGTGGCCTAGCCCAACGCGATGGAGCGGCGTCGGCAGCGCGCCCAGAACTCTGCGCCAGAGCGGGAACACCACGCGCTCCAAGACTGGGGTGACGGCGACGAATGCGGCGAGCGACGAGACATTGATAGACCCCGCGGGGATCTTGAACCGCAGGCCAAGGGATCTGTCCATGGCAAGGGCTTGCAGGATAACCATACCGATCATTACGGCGATGGACACACTGAGGAATATGCCCGACGACCACAGCGGAAGGATGCTGAGCAGGGACTTGAGGTCCTCGACTTGCTGCACCGTGCACAATCGCCATCTGCTAGAGCGATGGCCGCCTGGTGTATCCGACAGGCTGTCGTTTGCCGTGATCATGGCGGCGAGGTTCAGAAATCTGTTGTCACAGAAAAGTAATCATTTAACATGCATACAATAATAATAATAATAATAATAATAATAATAATAATAATAATAATAATATCTCAATTGCTTGGGTTCAAGAATATATATGCAACGCACCGCAGCCTCTTAGTCGGAGCACCGTCACTGCCAGAGTCTGCAACGACGGTACCATCTCCCACGTAGTACTGCACTCGTGCAGCAGTGACATCAACGCGGGCCTTGCGCACGGCGGCCACCACAACGCGCGCGAGCTCGGTGTATGGGCTTCCCTTGGGCGGCGACATCACGTAGTACCGCGCACCTAGCAGCAGCATGACCAGGCTGACCACCACCATCGCAAGGCAGACGCTGAAGCCCAGGACCCAAGAGACTCCGTCCTGGAGATAGACGATGGCCGTCTCGCCGATGACGAAGGAAGCGTAGAGAAAGACGAAGTACCAGTTGAAGAAGGTGTCCTGTTCACGCGCGCTGCCGAACTGATCCGCGCCCAGGGTCGCCACGTTGAACCGCGTCCCGCCAGTGCCGATCGCGAGCAGGCACGCAGCGACGTAGAGCACGGCGAGCTGCCCAGGTGTCCCATTCTGGCATGCGCCAGACGCCTGGGCGCAATGCGGTGGTCGAAGGGATGGCAACGCTGCGGTGAGCATGAAGAGAACAAACGCCTGGGCAGCGTGTACACGTGTTTGATAAACATTATTGTTTTCATAAGAAGCAAAAGTATTATTTATTTATCAAAGAAGCAAAAGGATTGTTAGTATAGCATCTGGCAATGGCAATGTTGAATGACCATAAACAGTGGCGGGTTCAGAAGAAGAGTAGTGGAGGGCTAAGTTGAAGGCTAAAAATCTTACTAACGACAAACTAGCTAGTAAATTTGAATATTGTAAATTACAATTAAATTATCAGAAACTCTACATTTCCATTCCTCAAATAAGTATAATGAAATACAAAATAAAAATCAACTTATAATAACTCACTGCTGAGTACAATAAAATAAAAATATAAAAATCAACTTACAATAACTCTCTGCGTCACCGCTCTCTTCTCACAGCTCATCGCTCCTTCTAGGGTGACATGGATGGAACTCATGCCGCCATTGCCAACGCCTCTCCCTTTTGCTCCGCATCCTCGCCGCCACGACACAGCTAGAGTCCTATGCTGATGCAAGAAAGGCGGCGGCAAGGATCCCCTTTTACACTGGACTCCATCCCTCAAGCAGGGAGTGGAGATGATGGATGGACTAGTCGGTGGTGCGACTTCTGTGACACCAACGCTGGCATTTGCGACGTGCTCTAGATCATCACCTCATGGGGACGGACGATGCGCCATGGGACCTCATGCACCACCATGACCACATCACCGTGAGGCTCTTCAATGTGATGCTCGTGGCCACTTTTGGTGCACCCATGGATCTTGCGTCCCCAGCCATAGATTATTGGTGTTCGTGATCGTAGGTCTGGTGTTCCAATGCGCAGATTTAGTCACAGATTTTGCAGACTGATCCTCGGCTAGGATCTCAGTAGGGCTTTGTGGTGGCAATGCTTCATGGTATGGTTGTGGGAGCTCAGTCAAGACGCTCCAATGCGCAGATTTAGTCACAGATTTTGCAGACTGATCCTCGGCTAGGATCTCAGTAGGGCTTTGTGGTGGCAATGCTTCATGGTATGGTTGTGGGAGCTCAGTCAAGACGCAGCAAGCACACGGTCAGCATGCGGACGATAGTGGTAGTGCCGACTATGCGTGGCATTGCACCTAGGGTGCGCAATGGCACGTGGATGGCGTGGGCTACACGATATGCATATAAGGCGTGCAAGCTACTCGTGGATGACTTGGTCATGGAGTGGCGGCTGTGGCATACAAATGTGGTGATTATTTGCACTCGGTGATCAAACGGCTAGCACCCTAGGGTTAGCGCCCTTCGAAATGTCGGTGCTACGATCTCAGCGAGGAGAAGGCAGATTCCGTTGGTAGCGGTGACCCTAGGAGTGGTGGCAGCGGCACTCCAGCAGAGGTGACCGCCATCTGAATCAGGGCGTGGCTGGCCTATGGGTGACGGAGCCCTAGGAATCTTGCGGAGTAGAAGCGCATCCTATCGCCTCATGTCTGATCAGCTAGTTTTGACTAGGCGATGATGGATGAAGGTAGGCCAACGAGCAACACGTGGTATGTGGTCACTTGAAGCGGATGGCAATGGCAAATATGAGTGGTGGCAATTGGACGACTTCCACTCACCAAATCTGGCCGTTTTAGGACAGAATGTCAGGAAGCAAGGATGTGGTGAGGTCCTAGTGTTTTTTTTTTTTTTCAATAAATTTGAATCTGGGTTTTTAACAAATTTATTTAGGACATAATGTCAAAAAGATATTTGAATCTAGGTTTTTAATAAATTTATTTAAAGATACAAATATTGTTTATACTTTAAAAAATTGATTCAAATTTGTGCCATGAAAATCAAAAGCGACAGTTTTTTTTTTTATGGAAAGAGTATACCCTAGTACATCGGGACGTGGATATCTTTGTAGAGATTATTACATGTGTCCCGAAGTACGTGCAACTGAGATGCTTTTTTTTTGGTGTGAGGTGGTCTCCCCTCCGCGTAGACCAAGATCTGATGTAAGCCGAGTGAAGACGCTTCGCCAAAATTTAATACTCACCTCAGTTCCACGTTATAAGTTATTTTTTGTTTTCAAGGTATATAGTTTTGATATAAGGTCAGCCAAAAACTTTATTTCGTAGGACACACTTTGCTATGATTTTGGGCTCCATTGCAACACTCGAATGAACATAAATAATAGATTCATATAAGCAACTAGAATCAAGAGTCATACAGTTATTCACATCGAATATATTTATCATGTCTTTGATTTAGTTTTGAACCATAACAAGTTTAAATTTTGTGCATGTTGCCGTAATAATTTTGGGTTGATGCTCGTTCTTCTTAGAAGGCTCAGGCTAGAATTTTTCTATTATGTTGCCATAATAATTTTGCAATGAAGCTTAGGCTAGAATATTTTTTATTGGCTCTGTTCGCTCCCACTTATCAGCTGTTATAACAGTATTTTTCTTCTTTTCATAAAAATTATCCGTTTCAGCTTATGAGCTAGCTTATCTAAAACAATACTAAATCTAGACATGGTATAAATCTAGATGCACAAGAAAACACACTTGATAGTTGTTAGTATCAAAGCACCAACGCACAACTTTTTGGGATGCACAAGAGAACACACTTGATAGTTGTCAGTATCAAAGCACCAATGCACAACTTTTTGGCATGCATATCTTATGAGACTCATTTATGATGAGAGAGTGACATGATAATTACTTGTTATTTGTCATGACAATGAAACATTTTAATCAGTCTAGTGTGCGTATAGTTGTAAACCCACAAAGATCTTAAATTTGAAAGAGATGGTATACTAACCCCATACCCTCGTGAAAAAAATTGCATTGTACACACACATTTTTAAGCATATTATAACAAAAAAGGGTATTTAGAGGAGCTTTATGCTTAGATTAAAAGTGTTGTAAAAATTAGGTGTCTCCCTGCTTCCAAATTTTTAGTTACACTAGTTTTACCTAGAAATAACATCAAAATAATCAAAGTGACTCTATTACAAGTTAAAATTACTCCATCCATTCTAAATTATAAGCCATTCTAGCTCTTTTTTTTAAGAGTCTAAGCACCTTAAATTTGATCAAAATTATCAGAGAAAATATAAAAATTTATAACATCATCAAATAGGTAAACTACGAATATGATGAATAAAGAATCTAGTGATACTTAATTGGTATCATAAATGTTACTATATCATTACATAACTTTGGTCAAATTTAAGATGCTTCTCTAAGAAAATTAAATAATTTGGGACGATAAGTTAGAAAAGCCAAAAGGATTTATTATCGAAATATACATAGGGTGTACTGAAATTGACAGAGTGGAGGTTAAGATATAGGCTGGAATGCAAGGGTTGATGAGGAAGGTCATGTTTGCTTGGCAGACATCCGTCCCAGAAAACTTAATAGTTTAGAGTTAAAAATGATCCTTGAAAATTATAATGGGCTCTAGGTAAGAAAGTCATACGGATCCAGTAAGCAATATATGCACCCACCACGGCGTTGATGGCGGTGCCGGCGAGGACGACAGGGAAGCAGCCGAAGTAGGAGTCTGAGACGACGGCGCTGGCGATAGGCACCAGGTTGAGCGAGCCGCGGACGATGTTGCTGATCTGTGCGGCGTCAATGCTCTCCACGTTGTACTTCTTGAGCAGGTATACCTGCAGGTTGGTGCTCGTCCCGTTGATGGCCATGCCTAGCCCAAGCATGCTCCCTGCTTGCATATGTGCAAATATATAGTCATTTCCTATACTGTACTCGTATATGATGAGACGATTTCTTCAACATGGCAGACAGAGATCAAATTAAAACGATCGAAAAAGGGACAAGGGATATGAGATCTCATATGTATGCACCTGCAATGAAGGGGAGGGTAACCCATCCTCCTTTCTTTCTGCCTGCCTTCTCATGGGCTTCCTGCAGGTCGAAGACTGGCTTGAGCTGAGATCCCGGCGAGTTCTCGATCTCCATGTTCTCGCCTCTTGCCACTGGACTCAGTTCACACTGTCACCTGCTCTGTTCATGTACAGACTACAGAGAGATAGGAAAAGCAAGTCATCCTGGACTAGAATCAGCTACATGTTCGAGGATTATATAATTCACAATAGAGTACTATTCACAATAATAATCCATTTGTTCGGAGTAGGTGAGCGCAATAACTAGACCCTGTTTTCTTGGTGACATGCTCTAATTATTGTATTATTAATTATACTTCTATTGCAAGATATTTGTGACCTAAACAGGCCCTTAAGTAACTATCATCGGATGTGTGTCACAAGTTTGATTTAATTTATAGAAAATACATAAAATATTTATATCTCTAAATAAATTTATTAGAAAACTAGATCCATAGATACTTCCAGTGATATTAATTATGTCGCATAAATTTTAATATTTTTTAATAATATTTAGTCAATGATGTTTTTGAGAAGCGAATTGGTCTTATTAGTCGGACTTATCAGCCGTTCGGATATTATTTTTCTCTCACAGCAAATCAGTCAATTTAACTTATCAGTCAACTTATAAGTCTGAATAAAGTGGAAAATAATAGGAACAGAAGGCGTAATTATTAAAGGACAACAAAAATATTTTACAAATTAAAACAAACATGACATAGGGTATGTAATATTTTGTTGCATTCATGTCGTCTGCATAGTATTTATGTGGGTGCAAAATAAATTTTAATATGTTCTGTGCAATAATAAGTTTAGAAAAACTGCTTCAAAATCAATTTTTAAATAAAATTGTTTAAAAAGGGAAAGCACACCTGGGCCGAAGCGACCCTGAAGATGCGCTGCCCGGACCCCACTGTAGCTGCGCCCCTGAGCCGCGCACCTTGCCGCCTGCAGCTGCTGAGTGGCTCATTGCCTGCGCTGCGCGCCCCTCGGCTCGCTCCTAGGAAACTGGCCGCGTGCCCCGGGAGTTGACTTCGTCCCCTGCGCCGAACGCATGCCTGCTGCTGCTGGAGACGCGCTCTTCTCCTCTCCTTTTCTCCCTCCCCGCAGCGTGCACCCGGCGCGCTGCCGGGCAGCAGGAATCCCCGGCGCAGGCGTACATGGCAAAGCTGCCAGTGCCGCCTCTTGCCTTTTCTTCTTCCGTCTCTGTCTCAACATCTTCTTTCCTGATTTCCTCCCTTTGCGAGCATAGTGCGCCGCTGAGTGCCCATGCCGGCCAAGTTGACTCCGGCAAGCAGCATCTTCTTTTCCCCTCTGTGCCGAGCACGGCTCTGCAGTCGCACCCCTGCTTCTCCTTTTTCTCTAGAGCCCCAGCTGCGCAGAGCGCCGCGGCTTCCCGTCGGCACGATGGCCTGGCCGAGCAGCAGCTTTCGCTTTGGGGCCTCAGCACCCTTGACATGCCCCGGGCCTCAGATCGAAGAGCGCGGTCGCGTGTGCCAGTGCCAGTGCTCAGCAGGAGCCGCGTACACCAAGTTGACTTCGAGCCCCAGCACAGCACCGCGTCCCTTTAGGTGGGCACACGCACCTGCCGGAACAAAAAAATTGGTTGCGGGGAGTCCGCACGGAAACCCCGTGGGCACCCACACAGCCATCTCCTCTATAGTTGGCCATGCAGCCAGCGGCCCGACGGCCCGGCCCGTGGCACGATGGTTTGGCCCAGCCTGAGGCACGGCCTGGCCCGGTGTCGCCGTGCCGTGCCGGCCCGGCCCGTAGCACCGGGCCGTGCACGGCCTCCACCCGCGACGCGCGACGACGGCACGGAAATAACTTCGGCCCGTGCCGTGCGCCCGGCCCGTAGCACCGGGCCGTGCACAGGGCCTCCACCACGACGCGCGGCATGGCACGGAAATAAGGCCGGCCCGTTGCACGGCCCGGCCCATGATGCATCCTCCGGTTCCCCGCCGCATATAAAAGCGGCGGCCGCGGGTGCCCCCCCAATCCCTAACCTAAATTCATTCCCCTCCACTCCCCACGGCGCGGCTCTACGCCTCTCTCGTCTTCCTCTCGCCGATCTCGATCCACCGCCGTGCGACATCCGCCCGAACCGCCACTCCGCCGCTCCTCCTCCTCCCACGACGCCCGACGGCGGCCCGAAGTTCGCTAATCCTCTCTCTGTCCCTTTCCACCCTCCTTTGCCCTCTCCCCCTCTCATCCTCCGGTGAAACATGTGAGTCCGTGTTCATGTAAATCCCTCCGCCGCCGCTCGCCGTAATTTCTAATCTGTGCTCATCTCTCTATCTCGCCGTCGTTGGCTCGGCCTCTATTCGGCACCGGGCTCCGGATCGGTATCCTTCTCAAACCCCCCAACCCTAGATCCTCTGTTTCTTTATCCTCTCCGGCCGCCGCCCGCTTCGCCGTCGTTCTAATCGGTGCTCTTTCTCTCTTGCGGGTTGGTGTCGGCGCCGCGTCTTCCTCCTCTGGGTAGACATGGCCAGCCGCCCGACCAAGCATCCGTTGAGGGGTCTTTGGAGGCGGAGGCCGGGGCCGTGGAGGTGGGTTGGCTCGTCCTCGTCCTCGTCTAGCCGCATCCGCCCGCCTCGGTGCTTTGGTGCTTTGGGCTCGCAACGCGGTGGTGGATGGACATCCACCCCCCCCCACGGCGGCGAGGACCTAGCGCCGCACTCGGATGACTTCTTTGGAGGTTGAGGGCGGCGGCGACATCCGTGATGACGCTACCGGGTTGTTCGGCATTGACCTCGGGGGCGGTGGCGGTGGCGGTCGGCCCTGCCGGGGTCCTATCGACCTCGATGCCGACGGCGGTGACGTTGGAGTGGACGGATCCACTTTGAAACTCATGGCACCTCGAGGCGATGCGGAGGTAAGAAATCTGATGTTTGGAAATTTTTTCATGAGATCAAGGAGAACAAGATTCGTGTAGCTGCTATCTGTATGCACTGTCGTCACCGTTACTCTGCTCGTTCTGCTGGTGGCACTGGCCATTTGCGACGTCATATGAGAAGTTGTATGGCTAAACGTAATCATGCTTCTATGACGCAGTCTAGGCTTGCATTGAACCCTGATGGCTTAAAAAACTGGGTGTATGATCCTATGGTTGCCCGCACAGAACTTTGCCGTATGATTGCTAGGCTGGATCTTGCACTAGGTATAGGTGAGACACAGGCTTTTGTAGATTATATTAAACGTGCTCATAACCCTCTGTTTGAACCTGTGTCTAGACAAACCACCACTAGAGATATGGCTAAACTGTATGGTGAAGAACGTGATATGCTAAAGAAAACTGCCTTGCCTGGCCGCTAGTTATGTTTCTTTGACATCTGATATTTGGTTTGGTAATGCTAAGGAGGATTAAATATCTGTTGTTGCTCATTATGTTAGTTCAGATTAGGAGTTACAGAAAAAAGTAATTGGTTTAAGATTGATTGAAGTGTCTCATAATGCTGAAAACATTGCTGATAGGATTGCTAGTGTTGTTGAAGAGTTTGGACTGATTGACAAAGTATTCTCTATATCTCTAGACAATGCTTCTGCAAATTCTAAAACTCATGAGATATTGCAGCCTTTGTTCTTTGGTTATTTGGGTTCTTATCCTGCACCTACAAGAGATAATCCTCTGAAAGTGCAGTACTTGCTTGTGCATCAGCGTTGTGCATGTCATATCATTAATCTAATTGTTAAATCTGGCTTAAAAAGGTTTGCTCCTTATATTGAAGTGTTTAGAACTGCAATCAACTTTTTGAACTCTTCTAATCAGAGAATTCCTTTGTTTAAAAACTATTGCACTGCTCAAGGTCTTAGGCCTAGAAAGTTTGGTTTGGACATGGATGTTAGATGGAATTCTACTTATTTGATGCTCAAACACATGCTGCCATATAAGGAAGTGTTTCATGTGTGGCTTAATTCTAACTATGGTAAAGAGTTGTTGACATTGCAGCATTGGCATTTTGCTGAACAAATCTTTAAATTTCTAGAAATCTTTTATGATCGCATTTGTTGTTACGTGCGGTGTGTATTATCCCAACGCTCTACTTGTGTTGCATCACATTCTTGAAATTGCTTGAACATTTGCAAATTGTTTGAAGAAGATGATAACTTTAGATGCATTGTAGTTCCTATGAAGAATAAATTCCTTAAATATTGGGAGAAAATTCCATTGATTTATTCTTATGCATTCATACTTGATCCTAGAGCTAAGATAAAAGGGTTTTATAATGTGCTTGATCTACTTGGTAAGGCATTGGGAAAAGATTACAATGTGTACTATGCTGATGTGAAAGATGAACTTTATAGATTGTTTGCCAAGTATGATGAGAAAATTTGGTGCAGCTAGATCTCAGTGGGTTGCAGTGCCTTCAGCTCATACTGGTAAGAGAAAACAGGCATGGGGGAGGATCTTTGGAGGTCCTGGTGCATCCCCTGCTCCATGTGTTACTAGTGAGCTGAAGTCTTACTTGGACAGTGACCCTGTCACTTGTTATGATGATAATTTTGACATTCTGCTGTGGTGGCGTGACCACAAGCTAACCTATCTGGTCCTATCCATTATGGCTCGAGATATCATGTCTGTCCCTGTATCTACTGTTTCTTCCGAGTCTTGTTTCAGCTGTACATCCAGGATCCTCGAAGATCGGCGGCGGCGCTTGTTGCCTGAGCATGTGGAGATGCTCACCTGCATCAAGGACTGGGAACTAGGAGCAAGGAGGGAACAACACACACCTGAGGACACTGACCTGGAGGAGGCATTCAAGAACCTCTTCTTGGATGATCAAAATTCACAAGGAGAAGGAACTAGCAGCGGCAGTGGCGGCTAGAAGATGAACAATGGAACTAGAGAGAGGTACAAACTACAAATTCATACTTAATTACTCATTCTGTTTCTGTTTCTTTAGAGTTATATCAATGCTTGTACTTGTCTATGATTTTCAGGTGCTTTTGGCAGTGGCAGTAGCATAGGCTATGACCTGTTGGACTATTGGTCAGTGAGTCACTATGATCTTTTGTTGGACTGTTGTAATAGGATAGACCTTTTGTTGCTGTGATTTGTAAACTCACTAAGTCAATGACTTAGCCACTGATGTAATCGGATAGAACTAAGACTGAATTGGAGCTGGCTGCACTCTTTTTTCCTCTCTATGGTTTCTCACAAGGGTGAGTTTTATATAGAAAGGTTTTTAATGAGGCAGCATTGTACAAAATAGCTCATTTTGATATAAGTTATTCCTATATCTTGTTCTTGTGTTGTTTGTGTTGTTTTCATCTTCTATATTCTTTGAAATCTGGACAAGCATATGTGATATGTGTGACTGTGAATCTGGACAAGCCACAAGCATGTGTTTGGGAAAACTTGAGTTGTGAAATTGTGAATTGCTGTTGTTTGTGTTGTTTTCATCTTCTATATGTGTGACTGAATCTGGACAAGCATATGTGTTTGGGGAAAATTGAGTTGTGAAAGTGAAACTGTGAATTGCTGCTGTTTATTGCTTAACGGGCCATGGGCCGGCACGGCCCGGTGAAAATCATCGTGCCCACAGGGCGGCACGGCACGGAAAAATGGCCCGTGGGCCGTGCCTTGGGCCGTCCCCCGCACGAGGCATGGGTAGGCACGGCCGCGGCCGGCCACGACGGCGGCGGCGGCGGCACGGCGAAAACACGCGACGCCCGTGCCGGGCTTGCACGGCCCGATGGCCATCTATAATCTCCTCCGCTCGGCTCACAGCTCACAATCTAGATCGTGTTTGGTTGAGCTGTGATTTTTAGAAAAGCTATTGTGAGCTACTCTTTCTGTCTTATGAAGTTTGTCACTTGAAAACCGTGTTTGTGAGGAGAGCATAGATTTTGACAAAGACAATGAGATGAGGGAGTATGGGCTCTGAGAAAAAAACAGTGTGTAAAAGCGACTTTTAGAAAAAGCAGAAGATCATTTGATTAGAGTTCTTTGTGAAACTATAATTATAGAAAAATACCTGAAAACGTCCTTAAGGCCTAGACTATTTATATCCAAATTGCTTTAAAAACTAATGTGTTCACTAATTCACACTTTAATGACTATTTCGAAAAGGAAAAACGTAAGTCTTTCATCCATCAAAATGATATGGTCCATACATTTATATGCAATTTTTGTTAGAAGAAAGAAAATGCTATGCTATTCATCGATTCACTATATATAAATAGCAATTTTAGAAAATAGTAGCTATTCACTGATATGGTCCGAAATAGAAGCTCTAAACTTGGACCCAATTGTGTATTAAATTTACCAAATTTTGAAGCTCTAGATCTCCCATGCAGGTAAGGTCAAGAGCTGCAGGACCGACCAAAGCGAGCGGAGTTGAAGCCCGAGAGGCACAGAGAGGAAAGGACTCCCCAGATGCCGAAGGCAGGAAGGCCCAACCCAGGATCCGGTCACGATGGCACGGGGGCATGGGGCTCGTAGAGCGACGCCTCTAGGAAGGTATGTGGCATCAGGACATGACATCACCGTCGTCCGCCTGACCATCGCCAGGCTAGGCTTTCGCCTGGAACTCCATGCCGGTCGCCGTCACCAAACCACTTGCCGACGCGCCGTCCAGACCGCAAGCCAAGAATGGCTGGCAAGAGGCCTCTAACACCCCGTCCAGGCATGCCCCGCTCAACCGCCGCCCGCCACACCGCCATGGCGTCACAGGAAGGGAACGAGGGGGCCACCGCTGTCCACGCCACCACAGCGCCAACGTCGCAAAACCAGCATGGGGCGTCATCAACCATCGCACCACGGCCATAGTGCCCTAGCCAACCGTGGCGGCGGTGGCCTAAAGCGGCCGTGGCCCCCAACCCGCCCCCCCCCCCCCCGGCCGGCGACCCGGCCCAGCGGCCAGCGGCCAGCGCCCGGCGCCCGCGGACAGCGCTAGCGGCGGCCAGCGGCGGGCGCCCAGGACAAGTAGCCCCGGCCAGCGGCGGTGGCGAGAACACGGCCGTAACCAACTTGGCCGGCCGGCCAGCGGGGAGGGGGAGTGGGAGGGGAGCGGCGCCTAGCACCGCGGCCACCAACAGCGCCAGCAAGTCGCCCGTCGCCACGGGAAAAACCCGCCCGGCCCGCCCTAGCGTCCGGCCGCCGCAGGCCGAAACACCGCCGGGGCGGATCTGGGGTGGAGGTCGCGGGATCCGGCCATTGAGGGCCCGGATCGAGCCTCCGGCCGGCCCGGCTTCGCCGGAGGAGCAAGGTGGAGGGGGTGGGATAGGAGCGAGAGGAGGGGGGGGGGGCTGCGATGGAACCGCATTTGCGGGCCACCGTGGGCCACCGCCGCCCCGCACACCGAGGGGGGCGGCAAAGAACCGGAGGAGGCGGCGGGGAAGGGGGGCCGCGCGCCCGGCCGAAGAGGAGCCCCCCGAGTCACCCCGGCCGGAGTGCTCGGAGGGTGTTTTTTCCATCAAGCTACATCTAGATTAATCGATTCAGAACTAATTATGAGCAGTTGATCACTCAAAGTTCAATTTCATTTATTCACCAATATAGATACCGACAAGCTCATAGGCATCATAATCATGACCGTGCAAAGTGTCAAACTCAAAAAACAGATGAGTGCAAATGCATCTGAAACACAAATGAAGCGAACATCCTCCGGCCGGAGTACTCTGCACTGAGGCAAGATGCCTAATTTCTTCCTAATAGCTACTTATATAAACAGGCCCACCGACCACCGACTAGGCAGAGGCTAGAAGAGAAAATAAGTGAGAAAGAGGCCGTTTCCGAGTAGAAGACGGCTTATCCTAATAGGACTTATATAAAGTAACCTCTATAATAAGAAATAGAACTCTATCTACCAAGTTCTACTAGGATTAGACTGAGCCCTGGCCTCTCTCTCATAAAAGGAGGCTAAGGGCACCCTTTTTGTAACACACACAATCATACAATCATTCCAACGCAAAAGGCCCGGGTCGACTGGATTAGAGCTTTTACTCGACAACCGAGGGCTCGAACCAGGATAAATCGACCATCTCTTGCGTAACCGCCGAGTTCAAGTAGTCGCCGAAACCCGAATCAACTGTCACGGGTATCCCTTGGCAGGCTATCGGTGACGAAACACCGACAGCTGTGATAACTATCTCCCTGAATATAGAGTTGCCAAAGTCCTCCCTAGCCTGTAGTATCATGTCTAGTGCATTCAGCTTGGTGTTCCAGATGATTGGTATTATTGACCAACAAGCTTGGCTAAAAGGACACTAAAAAAAGAGATGAAAGTTGGTTTCTTCACAGGCACCATTGCAAAGAATATAGTTATAATCATCTAGCACCATATTCTTTCTTCTGAGAAGGTTTCTAGTGTTCAATCTGTCTCTAAGAAGAATCCAAAAGAAAAACTTATGTTGACCCAAGTTGCTTGAAGTCCAAAGCCATCTGAAAAGAGGGGAGGCTTCATATTTTTTAGCTAAACTTTTAAAAGCCTTCTTGCTGCTGTATTTGTGTGAGCCCCAGATATATGACCAAGTATCAGGTGTATCTTCATCCCATTGTCTTCCCTGAACCATTGTCTGTATGTCAAGTAACTGTGCTGTGGCAATCTATGATAGTGGTAAGCTGAAGATTCTATCTTCCTCATGTTGTAGAAAGAAGCTGATGGAGCATTTGGGTTTCCTTGCAAAGCAGAAAAGTTATGGATATTGATCTTTAAATATTTGTCCCATCCAATTATCTGACCAGAAAAGAGCACTATTACCTTTGTTTTGCTGGCATGCAACTAATTTTTGGAAATTCCCAACCAGCTTTAAAATATCTTTCCACTAGAAGGATCTAGCTAGATTTCTAGTTGAGGGGCAATGACTATTGCAGTAAAAGATTATCCAGGTTAGGCTTACCCAAGGAGCATTAGAATTGTTGAAAAATTTATCTAGGAATTTCATTAGGAGGGCTTCATTCTGTTTTTGGATATCAATGATGCTTAAACCACCTTGCTCTTTTAGCCTACAAACAACTTTCCAAGCAACTAGGCAACCCCCTCTTCTATTGACATCACCTTTGTTCCATAAATAGTGTTTCAAAAATGTATCATTTTGTTTGATAATCTAAGATGGTAGTTTTAGTCTGCACATGTAGAATGTAGGTAAGACTGAGAGAACTGAGTTCACCAGTATAAGTCTTCCATGATAGGATAAAAACATGCTAATGCCTGAAAGCCTCCTTTCAATTCTAGTAAGAAGAGGAGTGAAATCCATGAGGGATGGTTTTGTTGTCCCAACAGGCAAGCCCAAGTAGGTGAAAGGTATGGACCCAACATTGCATCCAAATGTATTGGCAAGATCAGATGCTTTATTTTCATCCAGGTTGATAGGCAATAGAAAAGATTTTGAGAAATTAATATGTAAACCTATTGAGTCTGAGAAAGACGTGAGAAGGCCCTTGAGGTTGAAGAGAACTCTAGCATCTCTAGCAAGGATGAGTAAAGTGTCATTAGCATACTGTATTATAGGAAAATCACCACTAATGGTTTCACTGATAGGGTGTTTTGTAATTCTAGACTGCCAGGCTCTGTTGACGATACTTTGAAGAAGGTCTACAGCTAGTACAAAGAGGAGGGGGATAGAGGGTCATCTTGCCTAGTATCGATGCCCCAACTATTAATAAGAAAAGCACTCCTCGCTCTTGCTGGGTTGTCGGGGGAGAACTCTCTACTGTTCCTCACGGTTGCTCTCAAATGAAGATGGAAGAAGAGTCCTTCCTCTATGGGAGCTGACCTCCCCCTTATATTCTGAGGGAGGTTGGGTACAAGACGGTTTGGGAGTTATAGTCTATAGCCTTTTGTGCATGGGGTCTAGGAGGTGCTTCTATGGTGAGGATGGACCTCGGTGTCATGGAGTATAGGCGGCTGTCGGGGGGCCAAACAACCGGCCTGTTGGGCCCCCGGCTAAATAAAAACTAAGCAAGCCATTAGGTGGCCCACGACCGGCCTACGAAAGCCGGACCAGGGTGGGCCGACGCTCCAACAGCCCGCTAGGAGGCTGCGGCGAGGCTTCTTGGGGCGAATCAGACGCGGGGCACGACCCCCCCGGGGCACGCGGCTCGCCACGACCTGCTTGGGACCAGGCCTCCCGGGGTCGAGACCCGGGAGGCGCGGCTCGCACAACCCCTCGCGGCGTCTTTGCGAAGAAGTCACCAAGGCTTGCGCTCCACGCGTGAGCCACGACCTCGCCGCCCGGCGGGGACCCGGTCAAACCGTACCTTCCCGTCCCATGCCCGTGCGGGGTATGGGAAGGGAGCATCTTGACCGCACTTGTGCGGCCGATGAGGTTATGGAAGCGGATGCCGGCCAGCGGCTCGGTCGAGCTTGGGCGTGGTTCGACTCCTTGACCGCATTGTTAATCGAGGGCGGGCGTGGCCCGACGTCTAATCACCCTCCCGATTGACAGTCCAGACGGGCCGTCCATCACAACCCACTCCCGCACCGTATAGCGTCATTAACTCCGGGATAATACTCCAAACGCTCTAATCAACTGTTCAGCCTCTCTGTCTACTGTTAAGGCATGGGTAGACACTCCAGCGACGCGACCTCACCGGCGACCAACGCGTGCGACGCAAGGAAGAAGGACACCCCGACCCCAGGGAGACAGACGAGCCACTCCACCATTGTCTTTTTTTCTTTTTCCACACGGCACACCCATACTTTCTTCTTGTAAGGCCGTTCCCTCCCTTCATCTATAAAAGGGAGGGCGAGCCATTTCATGAGAGAAGCTGGAACCAATAGCAAAAGCCACCAAAAACACACCACGCACACGCCACGATATTGGCATCTCGCTCAATCAGAGACTTGGGAGCCCCTCCCTCTCTCGAACCGGTTGTAACCCCTACTACGAACCGCCGCTAAGTAACATGATCCTTTCGAACTGGACGTAGGGCCTCACGCCCGAACCAGTATACTTCCCGTGTCCTCTTAGCAAACCATCCGGGCATAAACGCGCATCTATAAATTCACTAGTTGGTGCTTTCAAGAAACACCGACAGTTGGCGCGCCAGGCAGGGGCCTTGCGTGTTTTGTCTCCAAAACCAAGGCTCCGGATAGGAAGCCACGCCATTCCCTGGGCCCTCGGAGCGCTCGTACGCTTCGGGAGACTGGACTTCGTCGTCACCGAGGAGGGGATGCTACGAAGGGTCTCGACCCATCCGCTCCTCCCTGACGTCCGCGCTACCACCAAGGCCCTCGAAGGCCTCCGGCTGACTCCGACAGGGGGACGAACCCCGGGCAATGGCCCCGCTGTCCCGACGAGGAGTGGGTGGGACCTCTTCCACCGCATCACGGAACTGACGGCGCGGCGCCGCAGGCAAGCACCGCTCCGTGATTCACCGGCACCGGCAGGATTCACTTTCGGCCTTCACAACGCCGCCGCAACCTTTGGTGGCCAGGCTCCGAGGATGCTTGAGGCGGCGCGCAGCAGGGTCGAGTTCATCGGGATGGCCGACTTCGAACGAGATTTGGTCCTGGATATTTTGTCGTCCGAAGAATCCAGCGAGGTCTCGGACTCAGACTCCGCCGGAGGAAGCACCCATCCTTCCCACGAGTGCTACATGGCCGACATCGAGGAAGAACCTGAGGAACAGGACCCTATGATCCAAGAGGTTGCCCCACAGGTGACCCCGCCACATGACCACCAAGGTCAAGAGGGGGAGGGGCAGCCACAGGGGCAAAACCACAACTATGCCGGCGAGTATGACCCCGCCGAGCCGGCTCTAGCCCCGGGAGGCGACCGGTCGTCCGCCGGGCATGAGCCTAGTGAAAGGCACAAAAGCAAGTACTACCACCCCGCGAACCCACGCTGCGAAGGCGTGCGCCGTGCGGGACTGGCCGGGAATGCGCGGGCTCGCGCCCATGACGTCCATCGCCGCATCCAAGAAGACGCAGGCCACACGCCTTTCTTCCTCCGGGCTAGCCAGAACATCGCGGCGGCCGCCGCGCTGCTACAACGGCTCCCGGAGCCGGTCACCCCAGAGGAGCGAAAGGCCCAGCGGGACATCCAAGAGCTGCTCAACCTTGCGGCACGCAGCAGGCAGAAAGCTTGATGACACGACGGCACGAACCGACCCCGAGTCGCCAAGCGTCATCGCATCCCCGGGCAGGAGCATCATCAGCCCGCATTTCGATCCGAAGCTCTGACGTACCTCCCACACGCGAACGGCTGGGGCTGATCCGTGACGCTCGGGCTGTCCTCAGCGCACGACGGTGGAACGAGAGGGATCGAGAGCGCTCGGTCGCACGGGACTACAACCCGCGTCGCGGTGGCCGATCGACCCCGGCACGACCGGAGGCGTGAGCCCGAAGAGCAGCGGCGCCGGGACGACGACCTCGGAGACATCCCGCCTCCGGGACCGGGCCTTCGGCGAAAACATCCTCAACGCGCCGGTTCCCCAGCGTTACCATGCGCCCTCGAACATCACCAAGTATTCTGGGGAGACGGACCTCGGGATCTGGCTGGAGGACTATCACCTGGCCTGTCGGCCGGGGGGAGCGGATAACGAGGCCTTCATCATCCAGAACATCCCGCTCTACCTCACCGACATGACTCGAGCTTGGCTCGAACACCTTCCTACCGCCTCGATCAACTCGTGGGGAGACCTCAAGGAAATCTTCGTCGGGCATTTCCAAGGAACTTACACCCGACTTGGGAACCCTTGGGATCTATGTAGCTGCACGCAGGAGCACGGCGAGTCCCTGAGGGACTACATCAAGCGATTCTCTTGGCAATGCACCGAGCTCTCCCATGTGGTAGACGCAGACATCATCAGTGCCTTCCTCTTGGGAACCACCAACAAGAACTTGGTGCATGAGCTGGGGAGAAATCAGCCGCGCTCCACGAAGGAGCTGCTTGACATCGCCACCAGTTTCGCTTCTGGAGAGGACGTGGTCGGGGCAATCTTCGATCGCCCAAATGGAAAGGGCAAACGGGAGGAGGGAGCCAATGAAGGCCCCTCCAACCGCGCCTTGAAAAAGAAGAAGGGGAAGCAGCGGCGAGAAACGGAGTTCGTCGCCGCCACCGAACCAAAGGGCAAAAAGGCCACCGCCAAAGAGGCGCCTAACTTCTTCGAGAAGAAACTCAATGAGCCCTGCACCAACCACGCTTACAAGGTCGACCACTTCCTCAAGGATTGCGGGACCATGAAAAAGTTCCTGCTCGAAGAAGCCAAGAAGGCGGAGAAGAAGAAAAAGCAGTCCGACCCCCCGGCGGATAACACCGGGGGAGAGGAGCAGGCCGGCGACGAAGTCTTCCCGGCCAACTACGACTGCCTCATGATCTTCGGTGGGCCGGAGAGTTACGCGTCGAAGAGGGCCTAGAAGCTCGAGTGGCGCGAGGTCTACCACGCCGAGCCGGTGAGCCCCACCTTTCACCGGTGGGCCAACACCCCCATCACCTTCGACCGCTCCGACCACCCGGACTTCATGCCACGGCCCGGGCGCTACCCTCTCGTCGCCAACAAGCGCCTTTCGAAGGTCCTCATGGACGGCGGCAGTGGCCTCAACATCCTCTACGTCGAGACCCTGGATGCGATGGGAATCAGCCGTTCCCGGATGCGCCCTGACGGGGCCCCTTTCCACGGCGTCGTGCATGGGAAGCGGGCGCAACCGTTGGGGCAAATTGACCACCCGGTCACGTTCAGCACGCCGCTCAACTTCTGGAAGGAGACCATCACCTTCGAAGTAGTCGGGTTCCCCAGAACTTACCACGCCGTGCTGGGCCGGCCATGCTACGCGAAGTTCATGGCCATTCCGAACTACGCCTACCTCAAGCTGAAGATGCCAGGCCCAAAGGGGGTGATCACGGTCGGCTCGTCGGTGCAACAATCCTATGAGTGCGAGATGCAGAGCTGCGAGCTGGCCGACACTATCATCAACTCGGAGGAACTCCACCTCCTCCACAGTTTGGCAGAAGAGGATGACCTCCCCGACGCTAAGAGGCCCACCGAGGCAAACTTCAAGCCGGACAAGGATACCAAGCAGGTCCCCCTCGACCCCAGCAGCTCTGACGGGAAGACGGTGTGCATCAGTGCGTCCCTCTCCCCTAAATAGGAAAGCGCGCTCGTCGACTTCCTCTACGCGAATCAGTGAATATTCGCGTGGAAACCCTCTGACATGCCGGGGGGTTTCAAGGGAGGTCGCCAAGCACGCCCTGTGGATCAAGGCTGGCTCCAATCCAGTGAGGCAGCGGCTGCGGCGCTTCGACGACGTGAGGCGCAAAGTCACCGGCGAGCAGCTCAAGAGGCTCTTGGCGGCCGGATTCATCAGAGAGGTGCACCATCCTGAGTGGCTAGCGAACCCCGTTCTTGTAAAAAAGAAAAATGATAAATAGAGAATGTGTGTCGATTACACTGGTCTTAATAAAGTGTGTCCGAAGGATCCGTACCCTTTGCCGCGCATAGATCAAATAGTCGATTCGACCTCGGAGTGCGAAACCCTCTCCTTTCTCGACGCCTACTCGGGCTACCACCAAATCCCAATGAAAGAATCCGACCAAGAGGCAACCTCGTTCATCACGCCGTTCGGGTCATACTGCTATACGACCATGCCGTTCGGACTTAAGAACGCGGCGACACCTTTCAGCGTTGCATGGTTAGCTGCTTCGGCAAGTCTATCGGTCAGATCGTCGAAGTCTACATCGACGACATCGTCGTGAAATCTAGACAAATCGATCAGCACATCGCCGATCTTGAGAAAGCTTTCGAAAAATGATCAAGAAGGGCATTAAGCTGAACCCTGACAAATGTGTCTTCGGGGTCCCACGAGGGATGCTCCTGGGATTCATCGTTTCTCAACGTGGCATCGAGGCTAATCCCGACAAGATCAAGGCCATCACCAAGCTAGGGCCGATACAGAACATAAAATGGGTACAACACATCATGGGGTGTCTAGCGGCCCTCAGCCGCTTCATCTCACGCCTCGGCGAACGAGGCCTACCCCTCTATAAACTCCTAAAAAAGTCCGACGGCTTCGAGTGGACGCCTGAGGCCCAGGAGGCCCTCGACGGGCTGAAGTGCCTCCTCGCCAGTCCACCCATCCTGACCCCTCCGAACAAGGGGGAGCTCCTCCTACTTTACCTAGCGGCTACGACCCAAGTGGTCAGCGCCGCCGTCGTGGTAGAAAGGGAAGAGGAGTCACACCCTCAAGGTATAGAGGCCGGTGTATTTCATCAGCGAAGTACTTTCTCTGACCAAGACCCACTACCCTCAAATCCAAAAGCTCCTCTACACGGTGCTCATCGCTCGTAGGAAACTCAAGCACTACCTTGACTCCCATAAAATCGCCGTCGTCTCCTCATTCCCACTTGGAGAGGTCATCCAAAGCCCCGAGGCAACAGGGCGTATCATGAAATGGGCCCTGGAGCTGATGGGGCATGACATCATTTATCTGCCACGCACCGCTATCAAATCCTAGGTACGGGCGGATTTTGTCGTGGAATGGACAGAGGTCCAGCTTTCCCCGGCCCCGGTGGCGCAAGAATACTGGACGATGTACTTCGACAGCTCGTAGATGAAGAAGGGCGCGGGGGCTGGACTCGTCTAACAACATGGCAGAATACGAGGCCCTGGTGAACGGTCTACGAATTGCCACGGAGCTGGGAATCCGCCGCCTAGAGGTCCAGGGTGACTCGCAACTCGTTGTCGGGCAGGTCATGAAGGAGTCGAGTTGCCACGACTCCAAAATGGCCGCATACTGCCGGGAAGTTCGGTGGCTGAAGGATAGGTTGGACGGCCTCGAGCTCGTCCACATCCCTCGACGGGATGACGAAGCCATCGACGCGCTCGCCAAGATGGCGTCCGGAAGGGAACCAGTCCCGACCGACGTCTTCGCCAGCGACCAACTCAAACCCACGGTCCGCCCTGTCGACCCAGTTCCTCGCGAAGTCCGACCCTCGGGAACCGACCCCCAACCCTCGAGGGCTGATGCCCAGCCCTCGAGAGCCGACTCCCAACCCTCGGGGGCCGATCCCGAACCCTCGGGGGCTGGACCTCAAGCCTTAGTGGCAAGCATCCGACCCTCGGAGGGTCGGCCATGGGCATTCCTCGCCTAGCCAGAAATCCCTCCGGAGGTCTTCGTCACAAGGACCAGCGATGAGGGCGACCGAGGCGGGCACGGAACCTACTGACTGGAGGAACCCGTACCTCGACTGCCTCATCCGGGAAATCCTGCCCACGGACAAAACCAAAGCTCGAAGACTCGTACGACGCGCCAAGTCCTTCGTCATCATAAGCGGGGACCTGTATCGCAAAGGACACTCGAACGTCCCCGATGAAATGCATCCCGACCTCCCAAGGGAAGGACCTCCTCAAAGAGATCCACGTGGGAATATGCGGTCACCACGCCGCACCTAGGACGCTAGTGGAGAACGCTAACCGACAAGGCTTCTAATGGCCCACGGCGGTGACGGACGCGGAAGATCTGGTGCGCTGGTGCAAAGGATGCTAGTTGTTGGCGGTGATTACCGACATACTTTAACCGCCAACTATTATCCAAAAAGGGAGAATTATCATAGATATATTCACGTATACCTTTACTATTGACCTATTTCCACTTGTATTGGAGAATTATTGATTTACAGGAAACATACAAGAAATAGAGGAAAAGGTCACAAGAATGCGCCTTCCGGCAAGGCGTATTTCAACAAAATAAGCAAAGCCCAAAGTCCAAGATATCAACTGGGCCAACAACCCATGGGAGAGAGGTCTAGGAGCATCAAGAGGGCCATGAGCCAAAGCTGGGGCTGAGTGGGGCCACCCCTGGTGCGGCCGCACCCCAGAGAGGCCGACCCAGCCCATCTTCTGCAGGCGGTTCATGGAGGCGGTGCTGTGGTCGGTTTGGCCCGGCATTTACTTCCCCTGCCCCTTGAACCGACCATTAGACTAGTATATAAGAGAGGGGGCACTCCCTCCATTTGACACAACACACTACACCTCTCACTTGTACTCTCAAGTGTACCTCTCCACTTTTCTCTTTATCTTTAGTAGTAATAGAGGAGCAAGGCTCATCTTGTAAGAGGAGGAGACATCTTGGCTACTTTTGGTATGAATACTATTCCTTCCATTATGCTCTTCTTCTCTTTTTATCAATATAGCTATGTTCTAGAATTAGAGTATGGTTCTAGTGCTATGATCTTGTTTGATGAACTAGGTACTAGTTTGTGTAGATGAACTAGGTACTAGTTTGTGTGATTAGATCATAGATCATAGGACCTCTAGTTCATATGCCTTGTTCATGATATGTTTGCTAGTTTATAGTGTTCATATCATGTTCTTAGCATATAGAGCCCTGTTCTTGACTGTTCATACACTTAGATGATTAAGAATAGAGTTGTGTGCGGGTTGGTGGTTCATCGCACAACATCCAAGTTCTTTACTTGTTCATCCGTAAGGTGAGAGACCCGGGGGCTTGGGTAGCTATTTTATATGCGGGCATGGTGCTCGGGTATAGGGTAGCCGGTGATTACACTTCATAGTCCACGGATGAGAGGGTAGGCGGCAGGTGGTGACAGCCCTGTCTGTCCCTTCGTAATCCCCCACGTTCAGCTATGGCGCAGGAGTCTAAATTACCACCCATCTCATTTGGCGGACCGGCCGGTGGTCTTCCGATCCATCGCAAACACAGCTCTATCTCTGATTCATGTATTTGTATGACTATCCACTATCTAGACATTAGCTGTATTAGGACCATTGCTCCTGTAGGATATTCTTTCATTCTTTATTCTTTTATTCTTTGTGCTTCATTCATCTTTCCCCACTTGAGAGACGTCTACCCGTATGTGTGTGCCCACTATCATGAAAACCGTATTGTTTACCCCTGTTATGAACATTGGTCTACCTTTAATACAACATATAGTATTCTTGATTATGGTTTCGTACTAAAATCTACACTAGCCTTCCTTTGGGAAAATATAAATACGAAACCTAGGATTTCTCCGGGTTGAAATGCTACAACGGTAACTCCGTGCGCTTGTGGATTAACATCCAAAACTGTAAAGGTTTACCGGATCACCATTATCTCTCTACTGTAGTTAGGGATATAGTTTTAGCACTAGTGTCAAGGAATGCTGAAAGTGCGCCGTATAGTTTTAGCACTATTCTGAAACTGTCATCATAGATATATCACTAGTAGCAGTAAAAGGAAATAACTGGTGAGGTGTGCCTCAGTATCATGGCTGATCTAGTGATATGATAGCTGAGGTACATCACCTCAAGCATTTCTTACTCGTTACCAGGGATAGACTTACCTCTATTCTCGATAATGATGTTAAGGAATGTCAACTGTATTTACGGCGTGGTCATCGGGGGTCCAACTCGTCTTTGCGCTATGAAACGCCAACAAGCATTTAAAGCGCCGTTCTTGGGAAGGCTAGGAAAGATTTTATATGAAAATATAAACTTGGATAATATACTTGTGTAAAAGTAGCCTTTGTTCATACAGGATAACCTTTTCTTGTTTTCTCCTGTTGTGGATGAAAACAAATAGTGTATGACTAGGTTCAATCTGCTGGGAAACTTCACCAGCAATCCAGAGGCTATCTTGAAAAAGACTCGGTCCCGTACCATTTTTTCTTCAAGTACTCCACCGATAACCGAACCAGTCACTTCCGCATCCGAGATCACCGCTATAGCCAAAAAGTCACTCCACGAGTACTCTGTCCCCAATGTCGCCAACGTGCCCACTAGGCCCGCTGTCAACCTTGGTGACAAGAACTTTGAACTGCGCACCGGTCTTATCACTATGGTGCAGGCAAGCACATTCTGTGGCTTGCCGAGTGAGGACGCCAACGCTCATCTCCAACAGTTCCTGGAGCTGTGCGACACCATCGTCATAAAAGACGTCGCACCGGAGGCCATCCGCCTCCGTCTGTTTCCCTTCTCCCTCACAGGAAAGGCGAAACAAAGGGTTCTATAAGGACCGGGAAGTCTGTTGACACCTAGACCAAGTGCTCAGTGGTGTTTCTTGCGAAGTTCTTCCCTCTAGGCAAAACAACTGCCCTTAGAGGGAAGATCACATCATTCCAGCAGAGCAGCTTGGAGAACATCCCTGAAGCAAGGGACAGGCTGCAAGATTACATCCAGGCCTGCCCACACCATGGGATGGAAGATTGGATGATCCTGCAAATCTTCTATGAGGGGTTAATCCCCATGTCGAAGGGTCATCTGGACGCTGCATCTGGAGGAGCATTCCTCTCCCTCACTATCACTAGGGCAAAAGCCCTGATTGAGAAAATCCTGTCCAATCAAGGATGGGGGAGGAAAGGTCCCAGTCACAAAAACAAAAAGGCATGCATACTGTCAAGGAGGCAGATATGCTTGTCGCAAAAATAGACCTACTGCTCAAAAGATTGGACGAAAGAGCCCATGAGAAAGAGGCCATAAAGAAGGGCTACGTCCAAGCTATAGACTCACACATGACGTGTGAAGTCTGTGGCAATGTTGGCCACTCGGGGAATGACTGCCCCGAAACCCGTGAAGAAGCTGCCTACATCAACAACAGTAGCAATGGGTATCGCCAACAAAATAATGGCGGATGGAATAACCAACCCCGCCAACAAGGAGGTAATTCGAACTTTAATTTCAATTATAATTCGAACCAACCTTCCTTGAAAGACTTGGTATTAGGCCAAGCAAAAATAAATGAAAATTTAAACAAAAAGCTATCTTATAATGGAAAATGTTTGAAAACTTAAACACAAAAATAGAAAACCTCTCCTCTGCCATCAATAATCAAATGAGCTTCAACAAAATGATAAAATCCCAATTAGCTCAAATAGCTGCCACTATTCCAGTCGATCAAACGGGACGGATCCCGGGGCAACCCGAGAACTTTCCCGATAATCCTTTTGCAGCTAAATAAAGGAGGAAAGTAGGTCTAACCCACCAGACCATAAATTGGGTGAGTCCTCGCCGCAGGTAACAAATCAAATTATACACATTTCTAAAAAAAAGGGAGAAAACCTCAATTTAGAGTTTTATTATTAAATGAATATTTTAGTGCGTTTCAAAAAAGTTTGGAAAAATCTTACAAAATTCATTTCCTGCACTAAAATAAATTGGTATTCTCTAAACTTATTTTTTAGGATTTTAAAAATAAAAATTTCAATAAAAAAATTTATAAAAATTCAAAATCAAAAGAGCCGTTGGAGGTCTCACCGAAACCCCAACGGTTTGGAAGTGGAGGTGGCCGTTGGGAGCTACTGGCCAAAGGGGGGGCAGGCGGGCCCACCCCTGGTGCCGGGCAAGACTGGGGTGCGGCCGCACCCGTGCCGCCAACGGCTCCCTGCCGGCGGCTGGTGCAGTGGCCGTTGCCCCCTCCCCTCCATGGCGGTTGCTCTGCCTATAAATGAGAGGAGGCCGGGAGGAGGCTCTCCACCCCCACACACTCTCCATTTTCTGTCTCTCTCTCATTTCACTCTCTAGCTCTCTCTTGCTCTCACCAATTCTAGCAAATACAAGAGCAAGAAATCCTAGCTCCATGAAGAGCTCGCTAAGCAAGCCACTTTCAAGCTCTTGCTTCACCACCCACCATGAAGAGGTTCAAGGAGGGAGTGGCGGGAGCCGTCAAGAAGATGACAAGATCCCGCTCAAGGCGATCGCGGGGGAGCTCAAGCACCCACTACTCCACCGAGCATGAAGAAAGCTCGGTGCATGAAGAGACTCCCCCGGTCGTAGAGGAGGAACAAGCACCGATGGATGCCACGCCCGATATTGACCTAGAGGGGGATCGAGAGGAGCAAGCCTACAACCTCATCAAAGAGCTCACATACGCCCACATGCCGGTATACGACCCCGACATCCTCACAAAAATAGGTATGGATAAAGAATTTACTCTCATTTGGAAGCATGTCGGGTGGGAAGGTATTGATACGGTGTGGGAAACGGGCTCTCGATTTCTTACCATGCAATTCTTGTGCACTTTAAAGGAGGTAGATGGTGGAATTAGCTTTCGCATGTTTCAAACTGAATATTTTGTTTCATGGAAGGATCTTAGCCAACATCTAGGGTTTAATAAGAAATGCTCTCTTTGTCTTGATCGTACCCTAAGTAACTTCAACCGTTTCTCTTTTTGGGAAGAAATTTCGGGGGAAGTTCAAACCGGCAAGTTCCAACCTAGAAATGCTCAAATCCATCACCCGACCCTTAGATTCATGCATAAGTGGATGGCCATGACCTTGTTTGCTAGAGAGGATATCCGTTATGTTTATAGTGATGAGCTAAAACTACTATATGCGATGGTAAAGAAAATAAAAGTTGCCCCTGTTAGAGAAATAGTTGCTCACTGGCTACGCTACTTTTCGCACACAACTACTATCCCATGTACCTCCCTAATAATTCGCGTCCTTACGGCCGTCGATGCTTTAGAAGGGAAGGAGTTGTCTGATTTCTTTGATATTCCTGCTCCTAGAGTAATGATAATCGAAGATTCTCTTATACATGGGCATCACTTGAAAAAGAATACAGCCGGTGAACTTTTATACTCTCCTGGAGGTGCACTCGAAATCCGGTTACCTAACCCGGATCTTCGACTGTACAAATGTAGTGAACTAACCCTTCCGATCATTTCACGAGAGGAAGCTAGCAGGAGAAGTGTTTCTGGCAGGTCAACCCGGAGTACCACTCAAAGAAGGGAAGCATCAAGCTCACACCAACCCCAGCCAACACCACCCCCTTTCTTCTCACCGACGGGACAGCCAGGGTATCTCCCAGCAATGCACACACCAGGATATACTCCTAAAATGCATTCTGCTTGGGGGCATACTCCGCACCCATATGTGGTCGGAGGGTCGGGGGTACCGCAGGCTGGGGATGAGGCTTGGGGAAGCCACCACCACTCCTCAGACTCCGAGGGAATGCCACCCCACATGCCACCACACCAGTCAGTCACACTGGAGACGCTCCACACTCAGCTGGGCGGACTTGTGATCCGCATTGAAGAGTTACAAGAGGAGACGGCACGCCAGTACCGCCAACAACAACAATGGCAACTTCAAAATCAACAGTGGCAACAACAGCACCATCAGCATCACCAGCAGTGGCAGACCGAGCAGCAACAACAGTGGGCCCACCTCAACGAACAAATGAGGATCCAGTATGAGCAGCAGCGAGCCTTTTGGAGGTCCCAGGGTTTCAACCCTGGAGGCTAGGTTGCAAGCTAGCTTGGGGGAGGACCCTCACTCAGGTATCATTGCATTTGCATTTTTCTTTTAATTTCTAAATATTTCCCTTTCCCTACATATGCATATTTAAATTCAAAAAAATAAAAATGAAAAAAATGAAAAAAGAATTCCACTCCAAATATGTGAATTATGCTATGCATAGTTTTCCCTTGTTGAAATGAAGAATAGTTGCTCTGTTTTATGATTCATCTGTGCTTAGCTTATGACTTAGTCTTCTTCCAAGGTTTAAGTTTATTGGTTTTAAAATATTCACTCTAGAAACTTGAAAACTTAGTGGGATGCATAGAGCTTGATCTAGTCTACGGATGGTATTAAGCTTGATTTGGTATGACTAAGAATTTGTTACAATCTTACTCTGAGAAAAGCTTGAACACCGGAGTCTTAAAAATTAAATAAAAACCAAAGTTCTTTGATATGATCTAAAGTAGATTGCTTTGTTATGCACCCATGATCGGAATTCACATACATAATGAAAATCAATCTTTGTTCTCTATGTATTGATTCTCTCTTAGAAGTCAAAAAGAGTGTGTGGGCTATAAAAATAAAAAAGATGCCATGCCAAAGAAGCATGAGCCAATAAAAGATGCCATACCAAAAAAGGTATGTGCCAAAAAAAAAAGAGAGAATAAAAAACAAGGGGTGCAAAGACACCCGTCCGAAGCGAAAAAAAATGGGTACAAAAAGTACCCGCCAGAGATAGCCCCACTTCTCGAAAAGACAGAAAAGAGATAATCATGCATAGGAGTTCAAAAAGAAAAAATAATAAACTTCCCTTCTGATCAAAGTGTATAGCTTAGTACTTTGCTATGATCTCATCATTTGACTTTGTTCTTCATACAAAAATACAAACTCCGGGAAGAAAGCAATTCAAAGAGTAGAATGTATACAAAATCTATGTCTACCTGTCTTGCTAAAAATACCAACCTAAAGATAAAGTGATAGTTATAAGCCCCACAAGTGACAAGTGAAAAGGATGAGTATGACAACCAATTTATTTAAATCAAGGAAGAAAACTTTGTTATAATCCTGCACTTGTGAAACATAATCGGCATTGTAGCAACTCCTAATCAACAACCAAGTTCTTAGCTTTGCGCGAGGACAAGCAAAGGGTAAGCTTGGGGGATTTTGTTGGCGGTGATTACCGACATACTTTAACCGTCAACTATTATCCAAAAAGGGAGAATTATCATAGATATATTCACATATACCTTTATTATTGACTTATTTCCACTTGTATTGGAGAATTATTGATTTACAGGAAACATACAAGAAATAGAGGAAAAGGTCACAAGAATGCGCCTTCCGGCAAGGCGTATTTCAACAAAATAAGCAAAGCCCAAAGTCCAAGATATCAACTGGGCCAACAACCCACGGGAGAGAGGTCTAGGAGCATCAAGAGGCCATGGTCCGAAGCTGGGGCCGAGGGGGCCCACCCCTAGTACGACCGCACCAGGGTGCGGCCGCACCCCCAGAGAGGCCGGCCCAGCCCATCTTCTGCAGGAGGTTCATGGAGGCGGTGTTGAGGTCGGTTTGGCCCGGCATTTACTTTCCCTGCCCCTTGAACCGACCATTAGACTAGTATATAAGAGAGGGGGCACTCCCTCCATTTGACACAACACACTACACCTCTCACTTGTACTCTGTTGACGGTGGATAGTGTCAACATTTAATAGTGCAATAAACATGATAAATGGTCAATACACTTGCAAATAGAGAAGTATAGGGTTTTATCTGACAAATTCCACGAGCTTTGGTGAATTATTATTTTACAGGGATTGTTCTAGAAAACTACGGAAAAGGGCCTAACAATTAAACGGAGTAACAAAACTTGACGCCAACGAAACCCCGCATATTGGACTCAGGAAGGATCTAGAAAACACCAGAACGAAGCGGAGCGCAAGCGGCCATAAGGTGGGGCCGGCCGGGCTGGAGAGAGATGCCGGGCGGCCTCCCCCCAAAAGAACCTCCTACGCCCTTCTGGAAACTTCCTCCACTGCCTTTGAGGGTTAATATCCACAGTACCTTAAGTCGGTTTGATCAAACGGCCATCGTGCATCCCACCGGACTATAAATATAGGGCTAGACCCTCCCCAGGAAAACCCTAATTCATTCTATAAAATCATATGGAGAGCTAGAAGCCCTAGCTCAATTAGAGCTCTTGTAATTAGAAAATAGGGAGAGAGGAGAGGAAGAAGTAGAAGAGGAGCCGGCTTGTCGGATCTTTCTCAACTTTGTACCTCTACGAAGACAGTTCATCTTCAAGTTCTTCAGTTGGTAACTCTAAGTCTTCTATTTGATTAAGTTTTATTCTTACTTTACTTTGTTTACGGGATATTAGCTCGTATTGAGTGCTCTAGTTATTGCGCATAGCTAGAATAGTAGTCGTTAGCGTAGACGTGGTGTCAAGGCTAGGGTTTACTTGAGTTTGCGCCCAATTCCTACGGTTAGTTGTGGTAGCCTTTAGAGGTGACAGCTTTGTTGGTCTTCGTATTCCATCACATCGGAGTTCGTGTTTCATAGAGCTTTTGGTAGCCTTCCCCAACTACCTTCTTCCTAGTCTTTTTCGAGAGTTGGAAAGGTACTGTTGCTCCAAAGTAGACAAGTATTGTAAGTCTGATTCTTAGATCACCTTAGATAGCCCCCCTCTACCCATCAAAAACATTTATCTTATCTATCCTTGGACGTTCTTGATTCGTTTCTAGTTCACTTCGTGTTTCTCGTGGAAATTTGATACCTTGGAATACTCTTAGGTGTAAGCTACAGCGGTATCCGTGTGCTTGGATTTATCTCTTTGATTATTCTGTATGCGTTAAATATACCAACAAGCTTTTCTCGGCGCCGTTCTTGGGAACGGTAGTCTGTTCAGGGATCGAGCCAAGTTCGTCCGTGTATCTTTTATTTTCCTTTTCGTTTTTACCACCTTTACCCCTACCATATGGATTCCACGCCTATCTTCCAATTTTTGGCTCCAAAGGGTGAGTTGTTGGAGCCTCCACCATCATCACATCCTATACTCATAGATGGCTATGAGCTTCGCCCTGCTTTTATAGCCATGGTTCGGGAGCAATCCTTCTCTGGATTAGAAGATAAAAATCCATACACCCATCTTAGAGAATTTGAGCAATTATGTTCTTGCTTGAATATTGCTGGCATGACACAAGAGACCCTTAAATGGAAATTATTTCCATTCTCCCTTTTAGGAAGAGCAAAACAGTGGTATGCTCATACTGTAGGAGGAGTAAAAGAAAATTGGGATGAACTTTGAGACAAATTCTGTCTTGCTTTCTTCCCTTTTTCTCAGATCGCTACTCTTCGAATAGAAGTTCTCACCTTTAAACAAAAGGAGAAGGAGACATTAGGAGCAGCTTGGGCTAGGTTCTTAAGTCTTATCAATACCGATCCAACCCTTCACTTACCAGACCACGTGCTTCTTTACCACTTTCATTTTGGTCTTAACAAGGAAGCTGTTCTACATCTTGACTTATCTTCTGGAGGTTCATTCTCGCACAACACCATGAGTGAGGGGAAAGCTAGAGAAAATCCTTGAAAACACCCCTTACACTGGTATCTTTGATGAATTTCCTAAAGAAGAAGAAGTCAAGCCAAGCCCCGATCAACAAGAGGAATTAGGCACAACCGAATTTGAAATTCTTTCAAATCCTATAGATGATATGGTTGTCAAAGAACCTTCAACTGTAGAAACACAACATAGTCTAGAAGATGATGAACTTCAACCTTCCACATTCCCTTTTAAAATCGAGGATGGTCTTTTTGAAGATTTTGGCAATGCCTCAAATTTACCAGTTCAAGTGAAGCCTCTGACACACTCTGTCATATGAGGGTGATGATGGCCCAAATAATGATTCTTTCCTTATGGAACATATTAAAGGACTATCGGCCATCATGAGTCATGAGTGGTTGGCAGAAGCGGAGTTATCCACTGAGGTAGCCCGAATCAATGCCCCCTCAGATGTTATCACTTGCATCATTAAGGGAACCACTATAGAGGCTTACTATAGTCCAACCGTTGGGATGAATATCATTTTAAAGGCGTTAGCCGAACAACTTTTGCCCAACGAGTTCTTGATCCCATCTCATAAGCTTTTACGAATTCCTTCTGGAGTTACTCTTGAAAGTTATGGGGTCATAAGGTCTATTCCATTGCGAATATAAAGTTCTGAGTATCGTTTAGATTTTCATATCTTTGACATCTCAGACACATCCATCTTGATTGGTGTACCTTTCGGGACACTCTTTCAAGAAAGACCAAATCAGGGTCTCTTAGATGTAAAACTAGGAAGTTCTCCTATCACTATCTCGCTTGCACGCTCAAATAATACAATAGTAGAACCCAAGCCTGAACCAGACCGTGTTGAGGAAGTCTTAATGGCATCCTTAGAAGACATTGCCCAACCAACTCTTGATGATGGACACTTTATTGAAGAAGAGGAAGAGTTGGCAGAGCTTGTCACATTAGACGAAACTGAGGTATCATCACAACCCTCAGTTGATCTAAAACCCCTTCCTTCTAGCTTAAAATATGTCTTCCTTAATAATAACCGAGAAACTCCTATGATCATAAGTGATAAACTTTCTGAAAAAAGAAACACATCAACTTGTCACTGTCTTAGAAAGACATAAATCAGCTATAGGCTACTCACTCCAAGACCTCAAGGGAATTAGTCCCATTCTCTGTACTCATCGTATTCCCATCGATCCTGATTCTTCACCATCAAGGGAACGACAAAGGAGACTTAACAACGCAATGCGAGAAGTTGTTAAAAAAGGGGTCCTCAAACTCTTGCATGCCGGGATTATTTATCCCGTACCTCATAGAGTGGGTTAGCCCTGTCCAAGTTGTGCCAAAGAAAGGAGAAATGACGGTCGTTAGGAATAAGAAGAATGAGCTCATCCCTCAACGTACTATTACTGGGTGGCGTATGTGCATTGACTACCGGCAACTTAATAAGGCTATAAAGAAAGATCACTTCCCGTTACCCTTCATTGATGAAATGTTGGAACGGCTTGCAAATCACTCTTTCTTTTGTTTTCTTGATGGGTATTCCGGATATCATCAAATCCCAATCCACCCAGATGACCAAAGTAAGACCACTTTCACATGCCCATATGGAACTTATGCATATCGACGAATGTCGTTCAGACTGTGTAATGCTCCAGCTTCTTTTCAGCGATGCATGATGTCTATTTTCTCTGAAATGATCGAGAAAATCATGGAGGTGTTTATGGATGATTTTACCGTCTATGGCAAAACCTTCGATGAATGTTTAGAGAATCTAGACATGGTCCTACAACGGTGTGAAGAAAAGCACTTAGTCCTGAACTAGGAGAAATGCCATTTTATGGTTCGGGAAGAAATTGTGCTAGGACATAAGGTGTCCGAACGTGGGATAGAAGTAGATAGAGCCAAGATTGAAGTTATTGAACAACTTCCAACTCCCACAAATGTGAGAGGCATTCACAGCTTTCTAGGCCACATAGGGTTCTATAGGCGTTTCATCAAAAACTTTTCTCAAATCGCTAGACCCCTGACTAGCCTTCTTGCTAAAGATGTACCTTTCGTTTTTAACACTGAGTGCCTTGAAGCCTTTGAAATTCTTAAGAGGGCACTCATCTCAGCTCCAATTATCCAACCACCTGATTGGAGTCTACCCTTTAAGATCATGTGTGATGCTAGTGACTTTGCAGTTGGAGCTATTTTAGGACAAACCAAAGATAATAAACATTACGCTATATCCTATGCTAGCAAAACCTTATCTAGGCCACGCTTAATTATGCTACCACTGAAAAAGAGATGTTAGCAGTGGTCTTTGCAATAGACAAGTTTAGATCTTACTTAGTAGGAGCAAAGGTAATAATATACACAGACCATGCAGCACTTAAGTACCTCCTCACTAAGAAAGATGCTAAGCCTCGATTAATCCGATGGATTCTTTTGCTCCAAGAATTTGACATAGAAATTAGAGATAAGAAAGGAGTAGAAAATTCAGTAGCTGACCACTTATCTAGACTTCAATATAAGGACACATATGAGCTACCTATTAATGACTATCTAAGGGACGACACGCTCCTCGCGGTAACGGACTCTGATCCTTGGTACGCAAATATTGTCAACTACTACTCCGTCCCAAAATAATGGTCGTTTCCGATTTTCGTGCCGCAAGTTTGACTCGATTTGTAGAAAATACGTGCAATATTTGTATCTCCGAATAATTTTGTTAAAAAACTAGATTGAAAGATCTTTCCGATGATACTAATTATGATACTAATCGATAATATTTATTATTTATAAAAATTGCCGGCATTTGTTTCTCGGGAAGCGAAAGCGACAGTTATTTTGGGACGGAGGGAGTACATGGTTGCAGGTTATGTTCCATCAGGGGAAGACAAAAGAAAGCTCAAGTATGAAAGTCGTATCCACTTGTGGGACGATCCATATCTTTACAGAGTCTATGCCGATGGGCTGCTACGGAGGTGTGTCCCAATAGTTGAAGGCATAAAAATTATTGAGAGATGTCATACATCACCCTATGGAGGACATTATGGAGCATTCCGAACACATGCTAAGATTTGGCAAAACGGATTCTTTTGGCCAACGATGTATCAAGATACAAAGGAGTTTGTAAGAAGATGTCTCAGATGCTAGAAACATGGAAACATCAATACTCGAGATGCAATGCCAGTCACAAACAACCTTCAAGTAGAACTGTTTGATGTTTGGGGAATTAATTTTATGGGACCACTCCCAAAGTCAGGAGATACAGAATATATCTTGGTGGTAGTTGACTACGTGTCCAAGTGGGTAGAAGCAATACCTTGTCGAGCTGCCGACTCCAAGCACTCTAAGAAGATGTTCAACGAAGTAATATTTCCACGATTCGGAATGCCTAGATTGGTCATAAGTGATGGAGGACCACATTTCATTGATAAAAGATTCTGATAGTTCTTAGCAGAAAATAGAGTCAAACACAATATTGCAACTCCGTACCATCCTCAAACAAGCGGTCAAGCTGAAACATCAAATAAGCAAATCAAGAATATTCTACAAAAGACCATAGATGAAATGGGCAAAAAGTGGAAATACAAACTTTCTGATGCACTATGGGCCTACTGAACTGCATACAAGACACCCATAGGCATGACACCTTATCACCGGTATATGGTAAAACATGCCACTTGCCTATTGAATTAGAATTCAAAGCTCACTGGGCAATCAAGAAATGGAATATGGATTTCCATCTAGCTGGCAAGAATCATCAAATGCAAATATCTGAGCTTGAAGAATGGAGAGAGAAGGCATATCACAACTCCAAGATTTACAAAGAAAGAACCAAAAGATGGCATGATAAGAGAATCAAGAACAAGGAGTTCAAGCCTGGTGATAAAGTCCTGCTATTTAATTCAAGAGTAAAGCTCTTTAGCCATGGAAAACTTCGAAGCAAATAGGAAGGACCATTCAAGGTAGTTGAAACCTCATCACATGGTGCCATTACAATTCAAGACAATTCAGGTAACATCTTCAAGGTAAATGGTCAACGTTTAAAAATATTCCTTGAAACTGAAAACTTAGAAGAAATGGACTTGATTGAATTTCTACAGTTTAATGATCCTATCTAAAAAATCAATCACCAAGACTCTAGACAACTGAAACTTATATGTCTAATACTTAATTTGTTCCACGAGTTTTGTGTCTATTTGAGTTTTGCAGGATTTGGAAGTTTAAGAAGAGTGAGACTTAACATGCAAGCCACAAGAGTGAACAAAGACTAAGCAAATATCTAGCTTAGGGGAGGGCATCCCCTAGTTATCGGGTAAGTATACCTATACGATTATCGAGTCTATCTTATAATCATAAAATACCAAAAAATATGTGGGCACATGAAGGTCCACGTCTGTAGAGTCTTTTGTGAGTCCATTAGTATAAAAGAAATAAAAAGATGAATAATCATTAAAACCAAATAAAGATACTTTAGTTATTTATTAGGGTGTAATCCTAGAGTGTGTATCTAGTTTGTTATGAGTCAAATAAAAACTGAAGAACAATAAAATTTTATCTTGGAGATGATAAATAGTTGCTCTGTCGTAATTCCTTTCAAGTGCCTAGTTTTCAACCTTAAATTCTTCCGAGTTTTGGATATGATTGTTTTGATATAAAAATTTACTCTGAACCTAAAACTTGTGGAGGCATATGCTTAAGCTAAGTCTAGGTGATTGAGGGATATGATATGAGAAAGTCTGAGCTACTATTTATCTTATTCCTAATGATACTAAGTTCTGGAGATTTATCTTTTGAAAAAAACTAAAAACCTTACATGATGAGCTCTTGTATGACAAAATTTGAATTCCTACCAAAGCCATATATGATATACATTTAGAATAGGAAAAACCATTGTTTATTCATGCTACTTGCTTTGCATTGAGTTCAGTCAACCTTTGTTGTATACCTTATGAGAGTCTTGTCATGCTTTTAAAATCAAGATCACTTACACACTCCACCTATATATGCATTGCTCCTACTCTAGGAGTAAGCGCAACCATTATTTCACTTTTATCTAGATCCACCTTAAAAATATTTTTCTCCTACACTAGGAGTAAACACCCCAAAAATATACCCTATAGGACAACCCCTGTTTCATGCTCTGAGTTCTTATTGTTATCTCTCCAATCATTTATTCAAAGGATGCATGTGGCTATGCACAAGAAAAAGGATTAAAAAAAGAGGGAGTTAAAAAAATGGACAAGTGTCCAAGTAATTAAAACAATGGGTACTTAGATACTCGCCTCCCTGAAAAAAAAAAGAAAAAAGAAAAAAAAAAAAAAAGAAAAAAAAAAAAAGAAGAAGAATAAAGATAGCCCATGTTTTCTGTAAAAAGTTCTAAGTCCAAGAGAGAGATTTATTTTCGAAGAGCAAAAGTAGAATTAGGATTAGCCACTATATATACACCTATCCACAATATTCCATACACATGCACATCTTGATTTGATTGTATGACTTTACTCTCTTTGGATCCATTGTTTGACTTTGCAATATATGCATTGCAAGTATGTTCATCCTTGTTTTAATACCACTCCTATGAGCTCCACTATAATTCCTAGTTGTAGGAGGCATGACAACATGAATGCCTCAAGTGAGATCCATAAATACCACATATTAAGAGACTTGAGGGTGTCATACAATTAAGCTCTGAGTTTTATTTCAAAAACTTGCAAAAACTCCGGAATATTGGTTGAGTGAAGAAATTGAGACATAGTGCTTTGACTTGATTGTTCTATCTTTCAATTACTCAAGATCCACGCGAAAGTTGAAAGCTCCATAGTTAAAGGTAAAATGGGTAAGTTTGAAAGTTAGAGCAGTTTTATCTAATTCAGAGGAGAATTTTAAGCATGTGTACTTTTGAGGTGTGAAAGCATTGTAGCAAGTCCTCTTCCAAGTTTAGTAGTTAGGCTTTGCTAAGGGACTAGCAAAGGGTAAGCTTGGGGGAGCTTGTTGACGGTGGATAGTGTTAACATTTAATAGTGCAATAAACATGATAAATGGTCAATACACTTGCAAATAGAGAAGTACAGGGTTTTATCTGACAAATTCCATGAGCTTTGGTGAATTATTATTTTGCAGGGATTGTTCTAGAAAACCACGGAAAATGGCCTAACTATTAAACGGAGTAACGAAACTTGACGCCAACGAAACCCCGCACATTGGACTCAGGAAGGATCTAGAAAACACCAGAACGAAGCGGAGCACAAGTGGCCATGAGGTGGGGCTGGCCGGCCTGGAGAGAGATGCCGAGCGGCCTCCCCCCAAAAGAATCTCCTACGCCCTTCTGGAAGCTTCCTCCACCGCCTTTGAGGGTTAATATCTACCATACCTTAAGTCGGTTTGATCAAACGGCCATCATGCATCCCACCGGACTATAAATATAGGGCCAGACCCTCTCTAGGAAAACCCTAATTCATTCTATCAAATCATTTGAAGAGCTAGAAGCCCTAGCTCAATTAGAGCTCTTGTAATTAGAAAATAGGGAGAGAGGAGAGGAAGAAGTAGAAGAGGAGCCGGCTTGTCAGATCTTCCTCAACTTTGTACCTCTACGGAGACAGTTCATCTTCAAGTTCTTCAGTTGGTAACTCTAAGTCTTCTATTTGATTAAGTTTTGTTCTTACTTTACTTTATTTATGGGATCTTAGCTCGTATTGAGTGCTCTAGTTATTGCGCATAGCTAGAGTAGTAATCGTTAGCGTAGACGTGGTGTCTAGGCTAGGGTTTACCTGAGTTTGCGCCTAATTCCTACGGTTAATTGTGGTAGCCTTCAGAGGTCACAGCTTTGTTGGTCTTCGTATTCCATCACATCGGAGTTGGTGTTTTGTAGAGCTTTTGGCAGCCTTCCCCAACTACCTTCTTCCCAGTCTTATTCGAGCGTTGGAAAGTTACTGTTGCTCCAAAGTAGACAAGTATTGTAAGTCCGATTCTCAGATCACCTTAGATAGCCCCTCTCTACCCATCAAAAACATTTATCTTATCTATCCTTGGACGTTCTTGATTCGTTTCTAGTTCGCTTCGCGTTCCTCGTGGAAATTCGATACCTTGGAATACTCTTAGGTGAAAGCTACAGCAGTATCCGTGTGCTTGCGGATTTATCTCTTTGATTATTCTGTGTGCGTTAAATATACCAACATACTCTCAAGTGTACCTCTCCACTTTTCTCTTTATCTTTAGTAGTAATAGAGGCGCAAGGCTCATCTTGTAAGAGGAGGAGACATCTTGGCTACTTTTGGTATGAATACTATTCTTTCCATTATGCTCTTCTTCTCTTTTTATCAATATAGCTATGTTCTAGAATTAGAGTATGGTTCTAGTGCTATGATCTTGTTAGATGAACTAGGTACTAGTTTGTGTAGATGAACTAGGTACTAGTTTGTGTGATTAGATCATAGATCATAGGACCTCTAGTTCATATGCCTTGTTCATGATATGTTTGCTAGTTCATAGTGTTCATATCATGTTCTTAGCATATAGAGCCCTGTTCTTGACTGTTCATATACTTAGATGATTAAGAATAGAGTTGTGTGCGGGTTGGTGATTCATCGCACAACATCCAAGTTCTTTACTTGATCATCCGTAGGGTGAGAGACCCGGGGGGCTTGGGTAGCTATTTTATATGCGGGCATGGCGCTCGGGTATAGGGTAGCCGGTGATTGCACTTCATAGTCCACGGATGAGGGCGTAGGCGGCAGGTGGTGACAGCCTTGTCCGTCCCTTCGTAATCCCCCACGTTCGGCTATGGTGCAGCAGTCTAACTTACCACCCATCTCGCTGGCAGACCAGCGGCCGGTGGTCTTCCGATCCATCGCAAACACAGCTCTATCTCTGATTCATGTATTTGTATGACTATCCACTATCTAGACATTAGCTGTATTATGACCATTGCTCCTGTAGGATATTCTTTCATTCTTTATTCTTTTATTCTTTGTGCTTCATTCATCTTTCCCCACTTGAGAGACGTCTACCCGTATGTGTGTGTCTACTATCATGAAAACCGTATTGTTTACCCCTATTATGAACATTGGTCTACCTTTCATACAACGTATAGTATTCTTGATTATGGTTTCATACTAAAATCTACACTAGCCTTCCTTTGGGAAAATATAAATACGACACCTAGGATTTCTCCGGGTTGAAATGCTACAACGATAACTCCTTGCGCTTGCGGATTAACATCCAAAACTGCCAAGGTTTACCGGATCACCATTATCTCTCTACTGTAGTTAGGGATATAGTTTTAGCACTAGTGTCAAGGAATGCTAAAAGTGCGCCGTATAGCATCTCCGAGGCACTAGCAGCTAGGGCTATAGTCCTAACGTTATTGGGGGATATAACTCTCTTGATGGAGGTAAGAATAGTCTTGGTATGCGACGGTGCCCGTGCCAGACTATTCTGAAACTATCATCATAGATATATCACTAGTAGCAGTAAAAGGGAATAACTAGTGAGGTGTGCCTCAGTATCATGGCTGATCTAGAGATATGATAGCTGAGGTACATCACCTCAAGCATTTCTTACTCGTTACCGGGGATAGACTTACCTCTATTCTCAGTAATGATGTTAAGGAATGCCAACTGCATTTCTAGCGTGGTCATCAGGGGTCTAACTAAAGTGCTGCGCTAAGAGACGCCAACACCAGTTCTGCGCACGACAAACGCACCTGCCCGCCCAAGCACTCCAGACCATCAAGATCACCTGGCCCTTCGTGGTCTAGGGACTTAACTTGGTTGGACCACTGAAAAGGTCGCCCGAGGGGCATACGCACGCGCTTGTCACGATCAACAAATTCTCGAAATGGATTGAGGCATGGCCCATAACAAGAGTACGCTCTGAGGAAACCGTGCACTTCTTCACTAACATCGTCTACCGGTTCGAGGTGCCCAACTCAATCATCACCGACAACGGGACTCAGTTTACCAAAAAAAAGTTTATCAACTTCTGTGATGAGTTTAACATCCGAGTCAACTGGGCAGCAGTAGCGCACCCCCGAACGACCGGACAGGTCGAGCGCACGAATGGGATGATCCTGCAAGGGCTAAAGCCTCGAATCTTCAACCGTCTCAACAAATTCGGGAGGCGATGGGTCGCAGAACTCCCCTCGGTACTTTGGAGTCTGCGAACGACCCCCAGCCGAGCTACGGGATACACCCTGTTCTTCATGGTCTACGGCGCTGTGGCCATCGTCCCCACCAACCTCGAGTACGGGGCCCCGAGGGTACAAGCCTACACTGTGTGGGGGAACACCGTCCACATGGAAGACGCATTGGACCAAGTAGACGAAGCCCGCGACATCGCTCTACTGCATTTTGCAAAGTACCAGCAAGCCCTCCGACGATACCACAGCCGGCGCATTCGGGGACGCGCCTTCAACGTCAGAGACCTCGTGCTACGCCTGCAGTAGGACAGCAACGACCGCCACAAGCTTGCGCCACCATGGGAGGGACCTTTCATCATACACCAGGTGCTTCGGCTGGGAACATACAGGCTCAAGAACCACAAGGGAGAGGTCCTCACCAACGCATGGAACATAGAACAGCTACGTCGCTTTTACCCCTAAGTTCCTTTGAAGCTTGTACATACTCGAGCCATGTAAAAAGTTTTCGATTATCGAATAAAGAGTTGTTTTACCGTTTCACTTTGTCTTTTTCTTCTCTCAAAAGTAACATCTGACCCCACCCCTAGGGACAGCCATCACTCGGGGGCTGGTAGAGGTAGAAATAGACATCGTGCGACAACCTAAAGAAAACAGAACCTCAAAATTTTAATTCCTGCCTCAAGGGACAGACCACAAGCTGGGGGCAAAACCTGCGGGCTACATCGGCAGGTCAACCCACGCCCTGAGGGCAGGGCACCGTCTACCGATCTCGAAACCGAAGGCAGCGACCCCAGACCACGGTCTCGCCCCTATAGGCAAGAATTCGTACCACAACCTTTCGATAAAAACCCAAAGTAAAGGGACAGCACGTCATACGGACCGGACCCCGGGGGTCGACAAGACGACCACGTCTCAACGACTACGGCCTGGCTCAAGCCGACCCCCCTCTCCGACCCTAGGCCGCGACCCCGCACTTTGGAAAACGCCCAACGAAAAACGATACCAAACTCACTGGCCGAACGAGGCGCTAAAAATAGTGTTTCTCGTACAAACGTTCTGACACGATGGCCAAACCTCAGCACAAACTAATCAACCTCTATGTGGCAGGACACCTCCGGCTATGCGGTCAGCCAAGGCTCGCGACTGTGGTTCCACCCGCGCCTCGATGCCCTCCGGCTCGCTCTCGGACCGGCCCACCGGCGTATCCGCCCACAGGGGCGTCAAGCTTCACGTTCTCTTCAAAGTGGGAGTAGGCGACGGCCCGAGCGAATGGTTGATCCCGGCGGAAGGCCTCCACCTCAAGCTCGTGCACCCGGTCGGTCACCGGGCCACGCGGGCCACTAACCCCTCGGTGCCGGGGCTGCTGCACAGTGCCAAGGCTGGTTGCGGAACAATCTCCGCAACCCCTGCCAGATGGTCATGCTCAATCGATGCCGCCTCAAAGTTCGTCTTCATCCCGGCAAGCAACTTTTTGAGCTCTGCAAATACAACAGCGACAGGCGTTAGGGCAACCCGACAGAAGGTACGAATTCCACCCCAAATGCAAATAACTAACCTTCAACCCTGGACTTCAGCACATTCTTCTCATCGCTGCTGCAGCTGGCCTCGCCCTCGAGGGTCTAGACCTTAGCCCTCAGCTGGGCCACCTCCACGGCCAGCCCCACCGAATGCATGGCAGCCTCCACCTGTGACTGCTTGGCCCCTTCGACCTCAGCCTGCAGGGCCTTCACCTGCCGGTCCAATGCCGCCTTCTCCTCTGGGGCCATGTCTCGCTCCTTCAGCAGCATGTCGATACGGGGCGTAGGCGACTACTCACCAGCACGGCTCCCGTCAGGACAAGAGCAAAAAGGACGGATCCGAGTAGAATACGGATCATCCTAGTAAGACAAATAGTAAGTAACCTCTGTAATAGGAAAGAGAACACTTCCTATGAGTCCGACTAGGATTAGAAACCATAGCTCGGCTCCTTTCCTCTTATAAAAGGAGCCGAACACCCTTTTTGTAACAGGGCAAATAATACACGATCATACGTCAATCCAACACAAAAGGCCAAGGCCGGTTTGAGTAGAGCTTTTACTCGACGACGAGGGCTCGAACCAGGATAAACCGCGTGTCTCTTGCGTGGAACCGCCGAGTCCTAGTTGTTTGCCAAGATCCGAATCAACTGCTACGGGAACCCGTGGCGGGCTATCGATGGTCAAACACCGGCGGTGGCGCGCCCGGTAGGGGCTTTCGGCGAAATCAACGTCAAAGGCTCGATGGACCTACACAGATGATTTTCCCCGATGGGATCAACCTTCATTTTTCGAAGTTGGGTGCGTGAAGCGGGCGAACAAGGAAATTCTCCGTGGTCGACTACTTCAAGAACCCGAGCCCGAAGATACAAGAAATTTTTTCAAAACTCAAGCTCACGGAGAGGAAGCCGAAAGCTCAAATCTACAAGACAAGCCGAGTTCTTTTCACTTCGGTTTTAACAACTCGGCACGAATATATCAGAATATCACTTTCGAGAAGGCAATGGAACCTTACTACCTCGACCAATGGAACATCTTCAAACAAAATAAGTACTGCATCGGTGTTTGACCACCGATAGCCCTGCGACGGGGTTCCCGTAGCGGTTGATTCGGATCTCGGCGAACAACTAGAACTCGGCGGTTCCACGCAAGAGACACGCGGTTTATCCTGGTTCGAGCCCTCGTCGTCGAGTAAAAGCTCTACTCCAGCCGGCCTTGGCCTTTTGCGTTGGATTGACGTATGATCGTGTATTGTTAAATGCATTTACAAAAGAGGGTGTTACGGCTCCTTTTTTATAAGAGGAAAGGAGCGAGCTATGGTTTGTAATCCTAGTCGGACTCATAGGAAGTGTTCTGTTCCTATTACAGAGATTACATACTATTCGTCTAACTAGGATGATCCGTATTCTACTCGGATCCGTCCTTTTTGCTCTTGTCCTGACGGGAGCCGTGCTGGTGAGTAGTCGCCTACGCCCCGTATCGACAAGCCCCCGAGCATTTCAAAGTAGAACTCGGGAAGCGCCTTGCTTTCCTGGGTGATGCTTCGAAGTGGTCTAGCTGAAGAAATCTTCCCTTTTTGTGCGCCGTAGGTGCACTCATTGAGTGTAGCCCCCCGAGCCTCTTGCTACTTATTTATAAGTTCTTTGGGGGTCTCAAGAAAAAAAAAAAAAAAGTTGAGGGTATATACCACTGTAGCCCCCGAGCCTTCGTGAAGTTGTTTTGGTCGAAAAGAAGTCGGGCGATGGCTTTTATTTTCTTCAATTGTAGCCTTCCGATTTTTCCCGAGTTCTTTCTTCTTTGGTAACTATTAGCTGCAGCCCCGAGCTTTTCGAGTTCTTTTCTTGCAGGTAAACATTAGCTGCAGCCCCGAGCTTTTCCTAGTTCTTTCTTGCAGGTAAACATCAGCTGCAGCCCCCGAGCTTTTTCTGAGTTCTTTCTTGCAGGTAAACATCAGTTGCAGCCCCGGAGCTTTTTTCGAGTTCTTTTGTGTAGGAAACGGACAACGGCTCGTGACTTTGCTTTTACTGTGCTTTATATGCCTTTTTATGGTTGGGCGTTTGGCGGTGGTGGTGTAAAGGCTTTTCTTGTCTTTGGGATATGCCTGGAATATACTCTTCTGTTGCTCTCTGTACTGCTCTCTTTTATTGTCCTTGTCAATGCTTCTCAGAATTGGTGAACTTGGTCTATGTACTCCGATCTTGGCCTATAAATTGCACCTCCCTTTCGGTTGCTTTCAGAGTCTTGTAGTATGCTTCTTCCTGTTCTTGCGACAATGATAGTTTGCGAGGTTGAACAGCCCCCGGGCTTCTTTCTTGTTCTTCCAATATGGTCTTCTTAGTGGGTAGAAGAATTCTTGAGATAGGGATTAGAGGCAGACTAATCCCGGAGTAGCATTGTGATTGGAGGCTCGTTCTGGCGGGTAGAAGTCTTGAGATATGCCTTGTGCTGGGTCATTTTGCACTCTTAGTACCTCTTTTCCACTCTGCCAGGGCTATGCTTTGCGTGGGAGGGTTGCCGAGCCGCATAGTCTTCTAGTTGTGCGGTGCAGATCAGCTACCGCCCGACGTAGAGCTGGAGCTCTCTTGTTCACATGGGGTTCGATCCGACTTGTTCTTGGAGAGGCCCGATGTGATGCTTGATTAGTCAGTGCTCCTTTTGGCGATCTTGGATGCACTGTGTTGGTGTATCCAGGTTGCTTTGGATCTGCTCGGCTCATTCTGCCCTCGAGGGTAGTGCAGGTCTCGCAACGGCGATGGTCTTGGATTCTCGCGTAGTTGTCTTCTATGACGAAATTCCACGGGGTTCCTTGTAGACCGTAATTTTCTTCTATGGCCAAATTCTACAGGGGGTTCCTTGTAGCCGTTGCTTTAATGTTCTTTCTGAATTCGATGGGTCTTGTAAGACTTGTAACCTTGTATCCTGTAATATTGAAGAATATTTGATCCTGCAATGATCCGAGTTGTTTTGTCTTGAGTTTATGGTTGTCCGTCTTTGAGCCAACTTGTTTTTGATTGATATGGAGACTGTCTATCTTTGAGTAGACTTGTTTTAGCTCAGAAGTTGACTGGCTTCCTTCAAGTGAAGTTGTTCGTGGCCGTCTTCCTTTGTGTCGACTTGTTATGATAATCTTGGCAAAGCTACCTTTCCTTGTAACGGCACAATATTTTACCGTTGGTGGGTAACGGGATAAGGACCGTTATCCCGTGATTTAAGGGTTTACTAGGCCTTTCACATTCTTTGCGACTTGTATCCGTTGGCCTTTTTTTACGTTGCCCCTAAGTGGGCCTTTTAAGACCGGTCTATAAATTAGCTGCGGTTACTGTTCTTCTTCTTCGCCTTGCCTTTGCTTCCTGAAACCCTAGCGCCGTAGAAAAAAATCCCTAAATCTTTGCTCTTGCATTGCCACACATCCTCTTCTTAGCTTGGCTGCTTGATTCGTTGCATGGGTAGAAAGAAGGTGGCTTCCAAGAAGTCGGAAGTTGAGAAGCCCGTTCTTGAGGAGGAGGTCGACGAGCAGCTGAATCCCGAATTTGCTGCTATGAAGGCCATCGTGAAGAACTTCCCCCCTCCGACTACTCAGAAGAAGCACCTGATTGAGTTGTAGGAGTGGGGAATGATCCAGCCCTAAGGAGTTTTTACGGTTGGATTGCTCTGGCGAGCATCGCGTTCCTGATCCTCGCCCAGGTGAAATTGTTCTTTTGTCTCTTTTGTTCGCGCCGGGCTCTGTCTTCCGGCTTGTTCTTTCCTTCATCGTTTCCTTCATTATTTCTATATCTCCCTCCATGATCTTACCCCCAATGGGGTCCTTCATCTCTCCGTCTTTGTTCATTTTTGTGAAACTTTCCTTGGTATTCCCCCTCTCTGAATCTGTTCCGATTTCTTTTCCGTCTTAAGCCGCAGCCCCGCAATGATTCCCTCCACACCCTTGGTGGATGTGGGATTCAATTTCGGCAGGGGCGTAAGTCGAGCCACTTCTTTGAGTACGACCTTGTTGAATCCGTGAAGGACTGGCGGTCCGAGTGGTTTTACGCCGGAAATCTTGACGGGGGTGCTGGTGCTCCGGCTCTCCAAACCTACTCGGGGGTCCCGCCTGTTTCTAATGATCGGTGGGAGAGGGAGCAGCTTACTCCTGCCGAGTTGACTCTTCTTCAACCTCTTTTTGATCGGATAAGCTATTTGAAGCAAAATGGCTTGTCTGGTTTTGCTATTGTGGCAAGCTATCTTAAATCGCCGAGTACGACCTTTGAAGGCACGGGAGCATTTTGGCTTCGAGTACTCTGGTGCTGAAGATCCCTCCCGTATGGTGGCCACAACCGAGTTGTCCAATGGCGAGGTGCTTGTGTGCCTCCAGAAGATTTTGAAGGGAGCGTCGGTGGTCCCCATGATTGGCTTTGAGTACTCGACCAGCAATCCTCCTCCTGCTGTAAGTTATATTTTCTTGTTTGTATTTATGTTTTCCGAGTACTTTTTGATTAATACTGACGTGTCTTCTGTTCTTTTTGAAGCCTTTCGGCAGGGATTTTGATGCCGATGCTTCTCTCTATTTTGACGGGGAGATTGCTCCTCTTCTGGCTCCTCTGGCTGCTCCTGGTCATAAGGTAATTGAAGGCCGAGTTGTTTTGCCGGGTATTTCTTTGATGGAGCCTATTCTTCATTATGTTCCTTATCAGCCGGTGGCCCTTCCTCGAATTACTCGTGCCGGTGCAAAGAGACCTGCTTTGTGGGAGATTCTTCTTCTTCGGCCGCCTGAGTAAACGGGCGCGTTCTTCTCCTTCCCCTCGGCCTTTAGGTAACCTTCTAATAGGTGAGAGGTTGTTTAATTTTCCTGACTTGTTTTCCTTTTTGAAAAGTAGTCTTGATTCTTCTTTCTTGGTAGAAGGTGGGTCAGTTCTTCCTTTTGAAGATGAGGCTGAGGATGTTGACAACTCTCCCCTTCTTCGCCGGTGAGTGTTGTCTTCTTGGTTTTGGTGTGTATACTTCTTTGCTCTTTTATCTTTGAATCTAGCTCTTTGTAGCTCCCGGGCGATTTCTTCTCAACCTCCGGTTTTGGGACCCTTGCCGGGTCCTGCTCCTTCGTCTGCCGGGTTGTTGGTGGATCTGGAGCAGGTCATGCCTCCTCCACCACCTCGGCCTCGTATTGCTTTCCGTCGTCCCCCTAAGTAAGTTTTTCTTCTTTCTGACTTCTTTTTTATTTTTCTTGCATCATTTGTCTTTGACTTTTTTGGTTTTTGTAGGTTATCTGCTGCTATTTCTTCTGCTCCGGCTTCTGATTCTGAGAAGACGGAGAGTGTTGGTGTGGTGGGTCAGGTGTCTTTGCCTGACCCCAATCCTGCTGTGGAGTCTACCCTCATGGTGACTCCTTCTTCTGCTGCTAGAACTTCTTCACTACTGGTTGCTCAAACGGTTGTGGCGACTTCTTCAGGAGCGGACAAGTTGCCATTTGCCCAACCCCTAACTTCTCCTCATCCTAGGGTTGGGTGTTCTCCTTCTTTGTCTCCTTTTTATCCTCCTTGGAATTCTGTTCGTGATTTGAAGTTGATGCAGGATTTGGAAGAGGAGTTTAATCCGAGTTCTCGCCTTAAGAGGCTTGAATTAGGATTTAAGTCCTTTCTTTGGCAGTTTCGAGGTAGGACAGACTTGTTTGTAGATTCTCTTGTCTTGTTCTTTTTCCTTAATTTCTTTCTATCCATATGCAGGAATACGTAAGCGATTCTGACATCTTCTTTGGCTCGTCTGAGTCTCAAAAGAAGTTGTTGGATGAGCTGGCTTCTCTGCGGCTGGTACTTGATGAGGAGCGTCAAGGACGTCAATCCTCGGAGACTGCCTTGAGAGCTCAGGTTGTTGCTGCCATTGAATCCGAGAAGAAGGCTTCTCGAGATCTCTAAGGTACTTGTAAATGCTTTTTTGTTGCGTATAATTTTGTCACTGCTTTTTCTTTGACTTCCTTCTGCTTCCTTTTGCAGCTTTGAAGAAAAAGTACTCGGAAGAGACTGAAGCTTTGAAGCTTGAAGTAAAAACCTTTCGCAATGACTCGGAGAAGGTAAAGGAGGATGCTGAAGAAACTTTAGCCTAGGCTCGGCTGATTAGGCATGGTGCAGATCGAGATCTTTTGTAGGCTAAGGCATCAATAGAAGATTTGTCTATTCGTCTAAAGGCTTCTGAAGACAAGTGGTCGACTCTGCTGAGTTCTGTCCAAGATCTTGCTTCCATGCTGAGGAGGCCTGAAGATGCAGGTCTGACTTGGGTTCAGTTTATTCCCCGACTGACCGAGCGGACTATCAACTTCGCCAAGGATGCTGTTTTGCTTGGCGTCCAGGGTGTGTTGGCTCGTATCCGAGTGATTGATCCCAGCTTTCTTCTTGATAGAGTGATGGATGGGACTCATACTCCTGAGGATGAGCAGGCACTTGCGGAGTCTGAAGCCGCTGTCTTGGCCTTAGCTCGAGAGTTTACTGATCTTGTAGAAATTACGCCAGTAAGTGCTGATGGTGGTGATGATCATCAGCAGTAGACTTCTTTGTTGTAATAAAATTTTGATGTCTTCTTGTATTTTATATAAAAAGAATTTCCCTTCTTGAATCTTGTCAAATATCTTGTTGTTGACTTGAAATGTTTGAATATTTTGTTGTCTGTCGTACTCCCTTTGGTGTTGTGAAGCCATCTTGGAACAGTTAATGTTCAGGCTAGGTTGCAGCCATCTTGTACTTCAATGATTAGTTCGGACCGTAGGCCCTCATCCGAGTTCTATTTCTCTAGAAGTCGGGATAGGTCGAGCTCTCTCTTGGCTCTCATCTAGTCCTGAAAAGGAGCTAGGATAGGGCGAGTGTTGACTTCTTTAGCCGTACTCTCATCGGTATTGTGAAAACAACCCGGAATGGTTGGGCTCAGGCTAGGTCGTAGCCATTTTGCACTTCAACGATTAGTTCGGACCGTAGGCCCTCATCCGAGTTCTGTTTCTCTTGAAGTCGGGATAGGTCGAGCTCTCTCTTGGCTCTCATCTAGTCCTGAAAAGGAGCTAGGATAGGGCGAGTGTTGACTTCTTTAGCCGTACTCTCATCGGTATTGTGAAAACAACGCGGAATAGTTGGGCTCAGGCTAGGTTGTAGTCATTTTGCACTTCAACGATTAATTCAGACCGTAGGCCCTCATCCGAGTTCTGTTTCTCTAGAAGTCGGGATAGGTCGAGCTCTCTCTTGGCTCTCATCTAGTTCTGAAAAGAAGCTAGGATTCTGTAATCTTTATTGAGTAGTGAAACTTTATTGGATGAATAGTACATGTCTTTTTTGATTTCTAGGCAAAAAAAATGAATCGAGATGTGCCATGAATTTTTTATTGGAGCTCCGTCTTCAGTCATCAGTTCGTAGGATCCTGGTCCTGTTACTTTTGTTACTATGAAAGGACCTTCCCATGGGCTGAGTAGTTTGTGCCTTCCATCTGGTTTTTGTATTTTCCGGAGGACTAGACGCCGGCTTGTAAGGTTCTTGGTTGGACGCTTTTGTCGTAATATCTTCTTAGTCCTTGCATATATCTTGCTGATTGTAGTGTTGCATTGACTCTTAATTTCTTCTAAGCTGTCAATTTCTAGTCTCCTGGTTTCTTCTGCTTCCCCTTCATTGTATTGCTCAATTTTGGGAGATGTCCAGATTAAATTAAATTTGGTAGTACGGCTTCTGATCCATATACCAGGAAGAAGGGCGAGTAGCCAGTTGCTCTGCTTATTTGAGTTCTTAATCCCCAGACTACTTTAGGTAGTTCATCTATCCATTTTGCTCCGTAATCTTTGAGATCTTCATATAGTCTTGGTTTTCATCCTGCCAAGATGAGACCTTTCTACTTGACCGTTTTCTTGAGGATGAGCTACTGATGCATAATCGATGCTGAATCCGCAGTCTTGAGCCCAGCTTTTGAATTCATTAGCTGTGAATGGTGATCCTAGGTCTGTGATTATTCTGTTTGGCATTCCAAATCTGTGCATGATTTTCTGGATGAACTCTTGTGCTTTGGCCGAGCTGTATTTTACCAGTGGCTTGTATTCTATCCATCTAGTAAATTTGTCTATAGCCACAAAGATATACTCGAACCCTCCTTTGGATTTCTTGAGAGGTCCGACTTGGTCGAGTCCCCACCATGAGAATGGCCATGCTGGTGGGATGCATATTAGATTGTGAGCTGGGACATGTGCCTGTCTTGCAAATATTTGGCAATTTTTGCAGTGTTTGACTAGTTCTTCAGCGTCTTTTAATGCTGTTGGCCAATAGAATCCTGATCGGAATGATTTTCCGACTAGTGTCCTTGAAGATGCATGATTCCCGCAGCATCCAGGAGTGCATTTCTGATAGTATTTCTTTTCCTTCTGCTGTTGAGACACATTTTAATAATACACCTGATGATGCTGCTCTCTTGTAAAGGTTGTCTCCTACTAAGACATAATTTTTGCTCCTTCTGATGACTTGGGTTGCTTCTGTTTTGTTGCCGAGTAACTTCTTCTCTTTGATGTAGTCTATGAATACTTGCATCCATGTCGAGTTGTTTGTACTGATCATCAGAATTTGCTCTTGTCCTGTCTTCTTTTTCTCGTCTTCTTTTTTTCTTCGACTTGATGGATGGCTTGTTTAGTTCTTTTACAAAGACTCCAGCAGTACTTTTGCCCCTGTCGAGCCTAGTTTGGCTAGCACGTCGGTACAACATTTGAATCTCGTAATATATGATGAATTTCTAGTCCTTGAAAATTTTTCTCGAGCTTTCTGATCTCTGCACAGTAAGCGTCCATGTTCTCTTTAGTGCAATCCCATTCTTTATTGACTTGGTTAACTACTACTGCAGAATCTCCGTAGACTAGTAGTCTTTTGATTCCAAGTGAAGTTGCGACTTGTAGGCCGTGGATGAGTGCTTCATACTCTGCTTCGTTGTTGGTAGCTTGCCATAAGATTTGCAGAACATATCTGAGTTGTTTTCCGTCAGGTGCGATGAGTAGTACCCCTGCTCCTGCCCCCTAGTTTTAGGGATCCATCGAAGTACATTTTCCAATGGTCTAAGATGGTGTCAGGAGTGGGTTGTTGTATCTCAGTCCATTCTGCAATAAAGTCGGATAATGCCTGAGATTTGATTGCCTTTCTTGGTGTAAATTCTGTCTTGAGTGCTCTGAGTTCAACTGTGCATTTTGAAATACGTCCAGTTGAGTCTCGGTTTCTTAGGATGTCTCCGAGTGGAAAATCTGTTACCACGACTACTTTGTGATCCTCAAAGTAGTGTCTAAGCTTTCTTGAGGTTATAAGTATTGCGTAGAGTAGTTTCTGCACGTGTGGATATCTCACTTTTGATATCGTGAGAACTTCGCTTATGTAGTATACTGGCCTTTGTACTTTGTAGATGTGTCCTTGTTCTTCTCTTTCAACCACAATAGCTGTGCTTACTACTGATGTTGTTGCGGTAATGTAGAGCATGAGGTCTTCGTCTTTCTTTGGAGGTACTAAAACTGGAGATTTACTGATATATGTTTTTAGCTTGTCGAAGGCTTCTTGTGTTTCTTCATTCCAGGTGAACTTGTCTGTCTTCTTTAATAATTTGAAGAAAGGTAAGCCTTTTTCCCCAAGTCTGGAGATGAATCTATTGAGTCTTTGCCATGCAACCTTGTCAATTTTTGTAGGTCTTTGATATCTGTAGGTGGGCCCATGTCGGTTATTGCCTTGATTTGTTTTGTGCTTGCTTCAATTCCTCTTTGGCTTACTAGAAATCCGAGTAGTTGCCTTGATGACACGCCAAATACACACTTGTTGGGATTGAGTTTCCACTTCCACTTTTTTAGATTGTCGAAAGTTTGTTGTAGATCTTCAATTAGAGAGTCCAGGTTCTTTGTTTTGATGACTACATCATCCACATATGCTTCTGCATTTTTTTCGGTTTGATCGCCCAAACAAGCCTGAATTGCTCTTTGGTATGTTGCCCCCCTGATTTTTAGTCCAAAAGACATTGTTTTGCAACAAAAGCGCCAAAGGGTGTGATGAAAGAAGTCTTGCTTTGGTCTTCTTCTTTTAGTGTAATCTGATGATATCCCGAGTAGCAGTCTAGAAAGGATAACAAGGCTGATCCTGCTGTTGAATCCACTATTTGATCAATTCTTGGTAACCGAAAGGGTCTTTGGGACAATGTTTGTTGAGATCCGTGTAGTCGGCGCATTATGCGCCATTCATCCATGTTCTTTTTATGTACTAGAACGGGATTTGCTAACAGATCTGGATGTAAGATTTCTTTTATGAATCCTCGCCGCTAGTAGTCGGGCTATTTCTTTCTTTATTGCTTCTTTCTTGTCGGTGAAAATCGTCGTAGTCTTTGCTTGATTGGTTTTGCTCCTTTGTTGACTTTGATTTTGTGCTCGACCAACTCCCTTGGGACTCCCCGGCATATCAGGTGGTTTCCAAGCGAATATGTCCTTGTTGTCCCGTAAGAAGTTGGTGAGCGAAGTTCCTATTTGATAGATAGGTTTGCACCGATCGTAGCAGTCTTGGATGGATCACCTGTCCTTAGGTCGATCTTTTTGGTGCCTTCTCCTTCAGCTGTGGTGAGGGTACTTTGCTTTTTGGCTGGGACTTCCATTTCTTCTGTTCTTATTTACGCTCTTGCCGAGTTGATTTCTCCTTGTATTTTTGAGGATATCTGTATTGCTTGTACATCGCATTCGTAGGCTCGTTTTAGATCTCCTCTAAGAGAGAGTACTCCGTGTGGACCTGGTATTTTGAGTAATAGATATGGATAGTGAGGTATGGCCAAGAATTTTGCAAGTCTTTGGTCTTCCCAATATTGCATGATATGATGATTCGAAATCTGCAACTTCAAACTTGATGAGCTCGTTACGTAATTTGTGGGAGTTCCAAATGTTACTGGTAGTGTAATCTGTCCGAGTGGCATGGCTGGTCTCCCGGGTACTATCCCATAGAATGGTATACTTGTAGGTGTGATCATTTTTGAAAATTCTGGTCCCATCTTCTTTAATGTGTCTCTTGAATATGATGTTGAGTCCCGCTCCTCCATCGATGAGTACTTTGGTTCTTGTTATGGCGGCAATCGTAGGTCCGAGTACTAATGGATATAGCCTGCGTTCCCAACACTTGTCCATTGATCTTCTCGTGAAAATTGTATTGGATATTGGGACCGGTTTAGATATCCGGGAGTTCTTTGGTTCTGCCGCCATGATTGTTCGCCAAGCAAATTTGTCTTCTTGTTTGCTCACGGGCCGGGCACTCCCCGAGAATATTACGATCTTTGTTGCTCTCGGGTTTTAGAAGCCGTTGTCGGTTGTCTTTGTCTTCTTCTTTCTTCTCTTTGTTTTCTTCTTTGTCTTGTTTGTCCTTCTTCATATATCTTTCTTGAAAAATGCGATATTCTCCCATAGGGTGAATTCCTGTTGGATGATAGATGCATTTCATATTTTCAAGATCTTCAAATCTTGTTGCTTGGGTAGAATTTCTTTCTTTTTCGATGGAAGCCACCATGTTGTCTCGAGTATCTCTTTTTTATTATGATAGTCTTGTCTGTTATCTTGGTTATCCCATCTTCTTGAGCCGTCTTGATATCTCGAGTTGTCCTGATATCTTGGGTTGCTTTGGTTGCTCCACCTTTGGTTGTTTTCTTCGTTCGAGTTGTTACTTCTGTCCGTATTGTTTCTTTTATCCGAGTTGTTCCTATTGTCTGGAAATCTTTCTCGTGTCTTTTCTTCTACTGTAATCATCTTTTCCACTGTTCTTTTGAACTCATCATTTGTTCGGGGATTTTCTTTGCAAAAATCATGAAACATCCATCTTACTTTTAATCCATATGAGAATGCTTCTATTACTTCTCCCTCGGTGATGTCGTGAACTTGAGCCCTTAGTTCTCCAAATCTTCTGTAGAAACCCCTGAGACTTTCTCCTGGGTTTTGTTTCAGTCCTTTCAACTCGGCCTGGGTTATTGGATGTATGAGTATTCCTGCGAAGTTTTCACAGAAAGCCATTTGAACGTCGCTCCATGTCTTGATAGATTCAGGACGTAACTTGTCGAACCATTGAAGTGGTAATGTTTCTAATGCCATTGGAAAAAATAATGCTTTGATGTCATCATCCCCTCCAGCTAGCTCAATTGATTGGGAATAAATTCGGAGCCATTGCATTGGTTCTGTTTTGCCATCATACTTTGAGTGGTTGGATGGTTTGAATTTGTGAGGTAATTTTACTGTCAGTAGTCTTCCTGCGAAGCAGGCAAATGTCGGGTACTTTTTCTGGCTTGTAGTCGGAGTCTGCTTGACTGTCGTATCTTGAAGTCATTCTGGGAGGGCCTCGGAGTGGTGTTGGTAGTCTTCCTCTGTTCTCCCCTGTTTTTTCCATCCAATCGTGATGTAGTTGAGTTCTTCTGCTGTGATTTGGGGTTGATAATCTCTCGAATGCGGAAACTCTCTGAGTTCTCCGACTTGTCTGTTCAGATGGTGTATGACGGGAGGTACTCGATCGTCTGTATTCTTTTGCGCATCTCCGAGTAAGCATCTAAGTCTGGCTTGTTCTTCACTTGGTCTTTGTATGGCATTTATTTCATTGATCAATTCTTGTATTTTTTCTTTGGATCGAAGTCCGGTTCTCGCATTTGTGACACGCCTTTCCTCGGCTTCTTTTTCAGCTCTTCTTTGATTGTACTCGGCTAGCTCTTCTTCATACTTGCGCCATGCTTCTCTTCGTTCTTGAACTCGATTTCTCCTCCCTCCTTTTTTATTGTTTCTTCTTTCTCTGGCTGCCTTCTGGCTGTCAGTCTCTCCTTCTCTTGTGACGGAATTTCTGGAATATCGCTTTCGATTCTTCTCAAGATTTGTAGTCGAGTTGACTTTGGTGGTACTAGGGGCTGCCTCATCATGAACACCTCTTTATGCGTATTGGGTGGATAGCTGGGTTCTTCTTCTCTCAATGGTTTACCATATTGAAAAGGAAGGAACGTGGAGTACTTATCTTGTTTGAAGATGTTCCATTGGTCGAGGTAGTAAGGTTCCATTGCCTTCTGAGTGATATTCTGATATATTCGTGCTGAGTTGTTGAAACCAAAGTGAAAAGAACTCGGCTTGTCTTGTAGATTTGAGCTTTCAGCTTCCTCTGTGAGCTTGAGTTTTGAAAAAATTTCTTGTATCTTCGGCTCGGGTTCTTGAAGTAGTCGACCACGGAGAATTCCTTGTTCGTCTGCTTCGCAGACCTAGCTTCCGAAAATGAAGGTTGATCCCATCGAGAAAATCGTCCTGTGTAGGTCCGTCGAGCCTTTGACGTTGATTTCGCCGAAAGCCCCTACCTGGCGCGCCAGCTGTCGGTGTTTGACCACCGATAGCCTGCCACGGGGTTCCCGTAGCAGTTGATTCAGATCTCGGCAAACAACTAGAACTCGGCGGTTCCACGCAAGAGACACGCGGTTTATCCTGGTTCGAGCCCTCGTTGTCGAGTAAAAGCTCTACTCCAGCCGGCCTTGGCCTTTTGCGTTGGATTGACGTATGATCGTGTATTGTTCGTCTGTTACAAAAGAGGGTGTTCTGGCTCCTTTTTATAAGAGGAAAGGAGCCAGAGCTATGGTTTCTAATCATAGTCGGACTCATAGGAAGTGTTTTGTTCCTATTACAGAGGTTACTTACTATTCATCTAACTAGGATGATCCGTATTCTACTCGGATCCGTCCTTTTTGCTCTTGTCCTGACGGGAGCCGTGCTGGTGAGTAGTCGCCTACGCCCCGTATCGACATACTCCACCTTCCTTCCTTTTCAATATGGTAAACCATTGAGAGAAGAAGAACCCAGCTATCCACCCAATACGCATAAAAAGGTGTTCATGATGAGGCAACCCCTAGTACCACCAGTCCAACCCGACTACAAATCTTGGAAAGAATCGAAGGCGATATTCCAAAGAAATTCCGTCATAAGAGAAGGAGAGACGACAAAAGAAGGCAGCCGAGAAAGAAGAAACAAGAAAAAAGGAGGGAGGAGAAATCGAGTTCAAGAACGAAGAGAAGCATGGCGCAAGTATGAAGAAGAGCTAGCCGAGTACAATCAAAGAAGAGCTAAAAAAGAAGCCGAGGAAAGGCGTGTCACAAATGCGAACCGCAGACTTGATCCAAAGAAAAAAATACAAGAATTGATCAATGAAATAAATACCATACAAAGGCCAAGTGAAGAACAAGCCGACTTAGAAGCTTACTCAGAGATACTGCGCAAAGAATACAGGACGATCGAGTACCTCCCCGTCATACACCATCTGAACAGACAAGTCGGAGAACTCAGAGAGTTTCCGCATTCGAGAGATTATCAACCCCAAATCACAGCAGAAGAACTCAACTACATCACGATTGGACGGAAAAAAGGGGGAGAACAGAGGAAGACTACCAACACCACTCCGAGGCCCTCCTAGAATGACTTCAAGATACGACCAAAAAGCGATTTCCGACAGATTTCCACGCTTCAAGGGAAGACTACTGACAGTAAAATTACCTCACAAATTCAAACCACCCAACCACTCAAAGTATGATGGCAAAATAGAACCAATGCAATGGCTCCGAATTTATTCCCAATCAATTGAGCTAGCTGAAGGGGATGATGACATCAAAGCATTATTTTTTCCAATGGCATTAGAAACATTACCACTTCAATGGTTTGACAAGTTACGTCCTGGATCTATCAAGACATGGAGCGACCTTCAAAAGGTTTTCTATAAAAACTTCGCAGGAATACTCATACATCCAATAACCCAGGCCGAGTTGAAAGGACTGAAATAAAACTCAGGAGAAAGTCTCAGGGATTTCTACAGAAGATTTGGAGAACTAAGGGCTCAAGTTCACGACATCACCGAGAGAGAAGTAATAGAAGCATTCTCATATGGATTAAAAGTAAGATGATGTTTCATGATTTTTGCAAAGAAAATCCCCGAACAAATGACGAGTTCAAAAGAACGATGGGAAAAGATGATTACAGCGGAAGAAAAGACACGAAAAGATTTGCGGACAACAGAACAACTCGGATAAAAAGAAACAATACGGACGTAAGGAACAACTCGAACGAACAAAACAACCAAAGGTGGAGCAACCAAAGCAACCCAAGATATCGGGACAACTCGAGATATCAAGACGGCTCAAGAAGATGGGATAACCAAGACAAATGAGACAAGACTATCATAATAAAAAGAGATACTCGGACAACATGGTGGCTTCCACTGAAAGAAAGAAATTCTACCCGGCAAGAAGATTTGAAGATCTTGAAAATATGAAATGCATCTATCATCCAACAGGAATTCACCCTAAGGAAGAATGTCGCATTTTTCAAGAAAGATATATGAAGAAGGACAAACAAGACAAAGAAGAAAACAAAGAGAAGAAAGAAGAAGACAAAGACAAACCCACAACGGCTTTCAAAACCCGAGAGCAACAAAGTATCGGTAATATTCTCGGGGAGTGCCCGGCTCCGTGGAGCAAACAAGAAGACAAACTTGCTTGGCGAACAATCATGGCAGTAGACCAGCAACACCCAGATATCTAAACTGGTCCCAATATCCAATACAATTTTCACGAGAAGATCAATGGACAAGTGTTGGGAACGCAGGGCTATATCCATTAGTACTCGGACCTACGATTGCCGCCATAACAAGAACAAAGTACTCATTGATGGAGGAGCGGGACTCAACATCATATTCGCACACATTAAAGAAGATGGGACCAGAATTTTCAAAAAATGATCACACCTACAAGTATACCATTCTATGGGATAGTACCAGCAGACCACCAGCCATGCCTCTCAGACAGATTACACTACCAAGAACATTTGGAACTCCCACAAATTACAGAATAGAGCTCATCAAGTTTGAAGTTGCGATTTCGAATCATCATATCATGCAATATTGGGAAGACCAAAGACTTGCAAAATTCTTGGCCATACCTCACTATCCATATCTATTACTCAAAATACCAGTCCACACGGAGTACTCTCTTTAGAGGAGATCTAAAACGAGCCTACGAATGCGATGTACAAGCAATACAGATATCCTCAAAAATACAAGGAGAAATCAACTCGGCAGTAGCAGAAATAAGAACAGAAGAAATGGAAATCCTAGCCAAAAAGCAAAGTACCCTCACCACAGCTGAAGGAGAAGGCACCAAAAAGATCGACCTAGGGACAGGTGATCCATCCAAGACTGCTACGATCAGTGCAAACCTACCTATCAAATAGGAACTCGCGCTCACCAACTTCTTACGGAACAACAAGGACATATTCGCTTGGAAACCAGCTGATATGCCAGTAGTCCCAAGGGAGTTGGCTGAGCACAAAATCGAAGTCAACAAAGGAGCACAACCAATCAAGCAAAGACTACGATGATTTTCACCAAACAAGAAAGAAGCAATAAAGAAAGAAATAGCCCGACTACTAGCAGCAGGATTCATAAAAGAAATCTTACATCCGGACTGGTTAGCAAATCCCGTTCTAGTACATAAAAAGAACACGGATGAATGGCGCGTGTGCGTCGACTACACGGATCTCAACAAACATTGTCCCAAAGACCCTTTCGGATTACCAAGAATTGATCAAATAGTGGATTCAACAAAGAGGGATCGGCCTTGTTATCCTTTCTAGACCGCTACTCGGGATATCATCAGATTACACTAAAAGAAGAAGACCAAAGCAAGACTTCTTTCATCACACCCTTTGGCGCTTACTGTTACAAAACAATGTCTTTTGGACTAAACAATGCAGGGGCAACATACCAAAGAGCAATTCAGGCTTGTTTGGGCGATCAGATCGGAAAAAATACAGAAGCATATGTGGATGATGTAGTCATCAAAACAAAGAACCCAGACTCTCTGATTGAAGATCTACAACAAACTTTCGACAATCTAAAAAAGTGGAAGTGGAAACTCAATCCCAACAAGTGTGTATTTGGCGTGTCATCAAGACAACTACTCGGATTTCTAGTAAGCCAAAGAGGAATTGAAGCAAGCACAAAACAAATCAAGGCAATAACCGACATGGGCCCACCTACAGATATCAAAGACCTACAAAAATTGACAGGTTGCATGGCAGCACTCAATAGATTCATCTCCAGACTTGGAAAAAAAGGCTTACCTTTCTTCAAATTATTAAAGAAGACAGACAAGTTCACCTGAAATGAAGAAACACAAGAAGCCTTCGACAAGCTAAAAACATATATAGTACATCTCCAGTTTTAGTACCTCCAAAGAAAGACGAAGACCTCATGCTCTACATTACCGCAACAACATCGGTAGTAAGCACGGCTATTCGGTTGAAAGAGAAGAACAAGGACACATCTACAAAGTACAAAGGCCAAGTATACTACATAAGCGAAGTTCTCATGATATCAAAAGTGAGATATCCACACGTGCGTAAACTACTCTACGCAATACTTATAACCTCAAGAAAGCTCAGACACTACTTTGAAGATCACAAAGTAGTCGTGGTAACAGATTTTCCACTCGGAGACATCCTAAGAAACCGAGACTCAACTGGACGTATTTCAAAATGGGCAGTTGAACTCGGAGCACTCAAGATAGAATTTACACCAAGAAAGGCAATCAAATCTCAGGCATTATCCGACTTTATTGCAGAATGGACTGAGATACAACAACCCACTCCTGACACCATCTTAGACCATTGGAAAATGTACTTCGATGGATCCCTAAAACTAAGGGGGGCAGGAGCAGGGGTACTACTCATCGCACCTGACGAAAAACAACTTCGGATATGTTACGCAAATCTTATGGCAAGCTACCAACAACGAAGCGAGTATGAAGCACTCATCCACGGCCTACAAGTCGCAACTTCACTTGGAATCAAAAAGACTACTAGTCTACGGAGATTCTGCAGTAGTAGTTAACCAAGTCAATAAAGAATGGGATTGCAATAAAAGAGAACATGGACGCCATCGTGCGAGAGATCGAAAAGCTCGAGAAAAATTTTCAAGGACTAGAAATTCATCATATATTACGAGATTCAAATGTTGCGGTGACGTGCTAGCCAAACTAGGCTCGAGACAGGGCAAAAAGTACCCGGCTGGAGTCTTTGTAAAAGAACTAAACAAGCCATCCATCAAATCGGGAGAAAAAGAAGACGAGAAAAAGAAGACAGGACAAGAGCAAATTCTGATGATCGGTACAAACAACTCGACATGGATGCACGTATTCATAGACTACATCAAAGAGAAGAAGTTACCCGGCAACAAAACAGAAGCAACCCAAGTCATCGAAGGAGCAAAAATTATGTCTTAGTAGGAGACAACCTTTACAAGAGAGCAAAGATCATCATCGGGCGTATTATTAAAATGTGTCTCAACAGCGAAGGAAAAAGAAATACTATCGAAAATGCACTCCGGATGCGGCGGAATCATGCATCTTCAAGGACACTAGTCGGAAAATTATTCCGATCAGGATTCTATTGGCCAACAGCATTAAAAGACGCCGAAGAACTAGTCAAACACTGCAAAAATTGCCAAATATTTGCAAGACAGGCACATGTCCCAGCTCACAATCTAATATGCATCCCACCAGCATGGCCATTCTCATGCTGGGGACTCGACCAAGTCGGACCTCTCAAGAAATCCAAAGGAGGGTTCGAGTACATCTTTGTGGCTATAGACAAATTTACTAAATGGATAGAATACAAGCCATTGGTAAAATACAGCTCGGCCAAAGCACAAGAGTTCATCCAGGAAATCATGCACAGATTTAGAATGCCAAACAGAATAATCACGCACCTAGGATCACCATTCACAGCTAATGAATTCAAAAAGTCGGGCTCAAGATGGATTCAAAGATCGATTATGCATCGGTAGAGCTCATCCTCAAGCAAACGGTCAAGCGAGAAAGAGCCAACGGTCTCATCTTGGCGAGATTAAAACCAAGACTATATGAAGATCTCAAAGATTACGGAGCAAAATGGATAGATGAACTACCTAAAGTAGTCCGGGGATTAAGAACTCAAATAAGCGAGAGCAACCGGCTACTCGCCCTTCTTCCCCGGTATACGGATCGGAAGCCGTACTACCAAATTTAATTTAATCTGGACATCTCCCAAAATTGAGCAATACAATGAAGGGGAAGCGTAAGAAACCAGGGAGACTAGAAATTGACAGCTTAGAAGAAATTAGAGTCAATGCAACACTACAATCAACAAAGATATGTGCAAGGACTAAGAAGATATTACGACAAAAGCGTCCAACCAAGAACCTTACAAGCCGGCGATCTAGTCCTCCGGAAAATATAAAAACCAGATGGAAGGCACAAACTACTCAGCCCATGGGAAGGTCCTTTCATAGTAACAAAAGTAATAGGACCAGGATCCTACGAACTGATGACTGAAGACGGAGCTCCAATAAAAAATTCATGGCACATCTCTCAGTTACGATGGTTTTTTGCCTAGAAATCAAAAGACATGTACTATTCATCCAATAAAGTTTCACTACTCAATAAAGATTACAGAATCCTAGCTTCTTTTCAGAACTAGATGAGAGCCAAGAGAGAGCTCGATCTATCCCGACTTCTAGAGAAACAGAACTCGGATGAGGGCCTACGGTCCGAACTAATCGTTGAAGTGCAAAATGGCTACAACCTAGCCTGAGCCCAACTATTCCGGGTTGTTTTCACAATACCGATGAGAGTACGGCTAAAGAAGTCAACACTCGCCCTATCCTAGCTCCTTTTTAGGACTAGATGAGAGCCAAGAGAGAGCTCGACCTATCCCGACTTCAAGAGAAAAACAGAACTCGGATGAGGGCCTATGGTCCCGGACTAATCGTTGAAGTGCAAAATGGCTACAACCTAGCTTTGAGCCCAACTATTCCGGTTGTTTTCACAATACCGATGAGAGTACGGCTAAAGAAGTCAACACTCGCCCTATCCTAGCTCCTTTTCAGGACTAGATGAGAGCCAAGAGAGAGCTCGACCTATCCCGACTTCAAGAGAAACAGAACTCGGATGAGGGCCTATGGTCCGAACTAATCGTTGAAGTGCAAAATGGCTACAACCTAGCCTGAACATTAACTGTTCCAAGATGGCTTCACAACACCAAAGGGAGTACGACAGACAACAAAATATTCAAACATTTCAAGTCAACAACAAGATATTTGACAAGATTCAAGAAGGGAAATTCTTTTTATATAAAATACAAGAAGACATCAAAATTTCATTACAACAAAAGAAGTCTACTGCTGATGATCATCACCACTATCAGCACGCACTGGCGTAATTTCTACAAGATCAGTAAACTCTCGAGCTAAGGCCAAGACAGCGGCTTCAGACTCCACAAGTGCCTGCTCATCCTCAGGAATATGAGTCCCATCCATCAATCTATCAAGAAGAAAGTTGGGATCAATCACTTTCGGATATGAGCCAACACACCCTGGACGCCAAGCAAAAAGCAAAGATCCTTGGCGAAGTTGATAGTCCGCTTCGGTCGGTCGGGAATAAAGCTGAACCCAAGTCGGACACTGCATCTTCGAGGCCTCCTCGGCATGGAAGCAAGATCTTGGACCGAACTCAGCAGAGCCGACCTCTTGTCTTGAAGCCTTGAGACGAGCAGACAAATCTTCTATTGATGCCTTAGCCCGCAAAAGATCTCGATCAGCACCACGCCTAATCAGCCAAGCCCGGGCTAAAGTTTCTTCAAGATCCTCCTTTACCTTCTCCGAGTCATTGCGAAAGGTTTTTACTTCAAGCTTCAAAGCTTCGGTCTCTTCCGAGTACTTTTTCTTCAAAGCTGCAAAAGGAAGCGAGAAGGAAGTCGAGAAAAAGCAAAGGACAAAATTATACGCAACAAAAAAAGCATTTACAAGTACCTTGGAGATCTCGAGAAGCCTTCTTCTCGGATTCAATAGCAGCAACAACCTGAGCTCTCAAGGCAGTCTCCGAGGATTGACGTCCTTGACGCTCCTCATCAAGCACCCGGCCCCGAGAAGCCTCATCTAACAACTTCTTTTGAGACTCCGACGAGCCAAAGAAGATGTCAGAATCGCTTACGTATTCCTGCATATGGATAGAAAGAAATTAAGGAAAAAGAACAAGACAAGAGAATCTACAAACAAGCCATCCTACCTAAAACTGCTCAGCAAAGGACTTAAATCCTAATTCAAGCCTCTTAAGGCGAGAACTCGGATTAAACTCCTCTTCAAATCCTGCATCAACTTCAAATCACGAACTGAATTCCAAGGAGGATAAAAAGGGAGACAAAGGAGGAGAACACCCAACCCTAGGATGAGGAGAAGTTAGGGGTTGGGCAAATGGCAACTTGTCCGCTCCTGAAGAAGTTGCCACAACCGCTTGAGCAACCAGTAGTAAAGAAGTTCCAGCAGCATAAGAAGGAGTCACCATGAGGGTAGACTCCACAGTAGGATTGGGGTCAGGCAAAGACACCTGACCCACCACACCAACACTCTCCGTCTTCTCAGAATCAGAAGCCGGAGCAGAAGAAATAACAGCAGATAACCTACAAAAACCAAAAAAGTCAAAGACAAATGATGCAAAAAAAATAAAAAAGAAGTCAGAAAGAAGAAAAACTTACTTAGGGGGACGACGGAAAGCAATACGAGGCCAAGGTGGTGGAGGAGGCATGACCTGCTCCCGAGATCCACCAACAACCCTAAGCAGACGAAGGAGTAGGACCCGGCAAGGGTCCCAAAACCGAGGTTGAGAAGAAATCGCCCGGGAGCTACAAAGAGCCAGAATCAAAGATAAAAGAGCAAAGAAGTATACACACCAAAACCAAGAAGACAACACTCACCGGCGAAGAAGGGGAGAGTGTTGACAGTCACTAATGTCAATTATAACCCATCAATTATCATCAAACTTGACATAAAATAAACCACAGAGCATAGGTATAGGGTTTTGATCTAACGAGTTCCACGAGTTTTGGTGAATCTATGTGTCTCTGCTGTATATCTTGGGAAAAGCTATCAAAGTTGATCAATATGACAGTATGAAAGTATCTCAAATGATGGATTAGAATGCACCATTACGACGGGCTCGTCGAGATGATCGAAACGGACATATCATTTGCCATATTTAGAGTCCCGGATGAAAAGATATCGCACTGGAAGCGGCACCTTGCGGGGAAGGATCTAGAAGACACCGAAAAACCACCCCTCGCGGAAGGTGGGGCCCACTGTCATAGGGGGAGACCGGCCGGTCCCACCCTCAGACCGGCCGGTCTGGCATTTTGGCCATTTTGGCCCAGCTTCGGCCCATGGGATCCACCGCCTTTGAGGAAGAATCTCAGCCGCCCACCGATGTCGGTTTGATCCAAGGGCTGACGTTAATCGCTCGGGTCTATAAAAGGAGCCCCAGACCCCAGGGGGAGGCATCCCCTGGAAACCCTAATTCATTATTCGTTGGGATCTATTTGAGAGGCGTCCCCTGAAAGGATCATACTCTCATGGAGATCAACACACCAGGGAGATTAGGGCTAGACTCTTCAATGTAATAGTTGAGTAACTTGAGAGCTAGGGTTGAGAGGCTTCGTTCTGGATCTCGCCGTGGAGCCTTGGAGGTCTGGTATACCTTTGTATCTTATCTTTGCAACACTTATGCTTTAGTATATTTATCTTCTCTATTTACTTCTATGCCTTATTTGTATGGTTAGTGTAGTTATTGCATGTTAGCATAGGATCTCCGCCTGTATTAGGTGCTCTAGTTATTACGTGTAGCTAGAGTAGTAATCGATAGTGTAGACATGGTGTCTAGGCTATAGGTTACCTGAGGTTGCGCCCAATTCTTACGGTTAGTTGTGGTAGCCCATAGGGGTGACAGCTCTATGTGGCCTTCGTATTCCACCACGTCGGGATTGGTGTTTCGTAGGGCTTTTGGCAGCCTTCCCCAACTACCTTCTTCCCAGTCTTATTTGAGAGTTGGAAAGGTACTACTGCCCCGAAGTGCTATTGTGTGTGCTATACTTACCCACGCATTCGTTACATTCTAGTGTCAACTAGAATAGAACCCGAATAATAGAGAAGTACATAGGAACCTTGATCTCTCCCTTAGTCCTCTCAAGTTAGTTGACTATATATTATAGGATTCTCCTCTGTATGTGATATTGTGCATAACTCTTATCATTTACCACTTACCCCTGCTTAGGTCTAGTTAGTATACTAGTTAGTAGATACATGATAGTGAACTATCAATGTCTTTAGCCATTGTTTCCCAGTGGTAAAATATAAATAACGATACCTGGAATACTCCCGGTAAAATGCTACAATGGTAATTCTGTGCGCTTGCGGAATCCTTCATATTTTAATTGTGCATAAGAAATACCAACAGAGAGTTGTCAACATCCTTAGCCATCTTCAAAAAGAAGAACTGACCCACCTTCTACCAAGAAAGAAGAATCAAGACTACTTTTCAAAAAGGAAAACAAGTCGGGGAAAATCAAACAACCTCTCACCTATCGAGGAAGGTTACCCGAAGGCCGAGGGGAAGGAGAAGAACGCACCCGTTTCTGTGCCGCTGAAGAAGAAGAATCTCCCGCAGCAGGTCTCTTTGCACCGGCACGAGTAATTCGAGGAAGGGCCACCGGCTGATAAGGAACATACTGAAGAATAGGCTCCATCAAAGAAACACCCGGCAAAACAATTCGGCCTTCAATTACCTTATGACCAGGAGCAGCCGGAGAAGCCGGAAGAGGAGCAATCTCCCCGTCAACATAGAGAGAAGCATCGGCATCAAAATCCCTGCCAAAAGGCTTCAAAAAGAACAGAAGACAAGTCAAGTATTAATCAAAAAGTACTGGAAAACATAAATACAAACAAGAAAATATAACTTACGGCGGGGAGGAGGATTGCTGGCCGAGTACTCAAAGCCAATCATGGGGACCACCGACGCTCCCTTCAAAATCTTCTGGAGGCGCACAAGCACCTCGCCATTGGACAACTTCGGTCGTGGCCACCATACGGGAGGGATCTTGACACCAGTACTCGAAGCCAAAATGCACCCGTGCCTTCAAAGGTCGTACTCGGCGACGAAGATAGCTTGCCACAATAGCAAAACCAGACAAGCCATTTTGCTTCAAATAGCTTATCCGATCAAAAAGAGGTTGAAGAAGAGTCAACTCGGCAGGAGTAAGCTGCTCCCTCTCCCACCGATCATTAGAAACAGGCGGGACCCCCGAGTAGGTTTGGAGAGCCGAGCACCAAAGCACCCCCCGTCAAGATTTCCGGAAAACCACTCGGACCGCCAGTCCTTCACGGATTCAACAAGGTCGTACTCAAAGAAGTGGCTCGACTTACGCCCCTGCCGAAATTGAATCCCACATCTACCAAGGGTGTGGAGGGAATCATTGCGGGGCTGCGGCTTAAGACGGAAAAGAAATCGGAACAGATTCAGAGAGGGGCAATACCAAGGAAAGTTTCACAAAAATGAACAAAGACGGAGAGATGAAGGACCCCATTGGGGGTAAGATCATGGAAGGAGATATAGAAATAACGAAGGAAACGATGAAGGAAAGAACAAGCCGGAAGACAGAGCCCGGCGCGAACAAAAGAGACAAAAAGAACAATTTCACCTGGGCGAGGAACAGGAACGCGATGCTCGCCAGGAGCAATCCAACCAGAAAACTCCTTAGGCTGGATCATTCCCCACTCCTGCAACTCAATCAGGTGCTTCTCCTGAGTAGTCGGAGGGGGGAAGTTCTTCGCGATGGCCTTCATAGCAGCAAATTCAGGATTCAGCTGCTCGTCGACCTCCTCCTCAAGAACGGGCTTCTCAACTTCCGACTTCTTGGAAGCCACCTTCTTTCTACCCATGCAACGAATCAAGCAGCCAAGCTAAGAGGAGGATGCGTGGCAATGCAAGAGCAAAGATTTGGGGATTTTTTTCTACGGCGCTAGGGTTTCAGGAAGCAAAGGCAAGGCGAAGAAGAAGAACAGTAACCGCAGCTAATTTATAGACCGGTCTTAAATGTAACACCCCGGGTGTTAGTCACTAGCTTAACAGCGAGATTGGACTTAAGCTATATATGTTGAGTAGTGATAATGAACTTTCTTTCATGTGTCTCACATCACTATCTACCTATAGTGATTCCTGGAAAAGTTTGGTGAAGTTTGGAATCAATAAGTCACATGAAATGCCAAGCTACATCCTGGCTTGAGAAGCTTTGTCAAGTGCATAAGCATATGAAATATCAACCAAGCCTAGCCATGTTGCTCAAATGACTCTAATTGGGCTTAGGAACAAAAGTCATGAAGGGTTCATATTGAGCAAGTGCCCTGAAAATGCCCTTAAGTGATGGTTTGACCTAGGTTGACCTCTAGCACACTTTTGTTTAACAATTTATAAAGTGCCGCTTAGAGAGTTTGCGTGGCCGTGTACCCTTAATCAAAGTTATAGAGAATTTTATAAGGAATAAACTTTGTTTAAGGATTAAGTCATGAAAATGTGCGTAACATGCTCAAAAAGTGCTCAACAGGCAGAGTGGAGGGCTGATTTGGAGTTTTAAAATAATTCTAAAGCCTCAAATTGGAGTTCTCGACGTTGACGTCTCGCGTTCTCCAAATTTTATTAAGTATCTTGAGTTGGACCCAAAATAGAAGTTGTAGGTAATTCATCGAGAAAGAGCATGCCAAAATATGACATCCATCCGACAGCGTTTGACATGGTTTGACACCTATTTTCGACACGTATTAACTAACCCGACAAAGAACAGGTTCGGCGCCATTATTTCCTAATCCATCCAGCTAATGGCTGAGCATTCTTAACAGAAATTGTAGAGTAAAGCGTGGGCTTCAAACTTTATTTTTGGCTCGGGTTCAATTTCATCCCGGATCTAGCCCAAAAATGGCTTGCAAACTCGCCGCCACGTGCTCGAGGAAATGCTCCAAAGGGCGGCGCGTGCCACGTGCGTGGCAGCCATGCACAGCGCCTCCACCTCCATTGCTGCCACCTGCTACCTTCCCCACCTCTTACCCACCCACCTGGCGGCGATGGGAGCACCGGGAGCGCCTGCTCACTCTCCTCGCCCCTCTCTCACGCTCCACGCCTCGCTCTCGCCACGCTGCCCGCCATGAGCGGAGCCGCCATGTATGCCGACGCCCGAGCTCTCGGCCGCCGCCCGTTCCCTTGTCTCGGCCTCTTCCACCTCCAACCAAGCTCGGAATTGCCTTCCCCTCGCTTTTCTGTCCCTCCCGCACCTTTCCGCTTTTCCGTTTCGCCGCCGGAGAGGCGTCGTCGCCGGCGCCACTTTGTCACCATGGCGATCGCTACGCCGCATTTGTCTTTGCCGTGGCGCGCTAGCCCGCCGCCGGGCCAAGCTGCGGCTACGCGCGCGCCATAGGGTGCAGTGGCCCTGCCTCGTCGTCTCGGGCCGGCCGCAGGTCGAGGCCGACCTCGCCGAGCCGCCCTGCTCCGTCATTTGCCCCTGCCCTGTCTCTGAACGAGAGGAGGAAGAAGGTGGAGTTCGCGCATGATTTCAGGAAAGTTCAGGGGGTTCAGTGCAGAGGGCATGACTCATTTGAATAGTGTGCACAGTGCGGATTAATTACTGAAATCTGCAGGGGCCTGAGTGCAAGTTTGTTTTTCCTTTTATGCTTTATTTCGGCTGAATATTTGATAATTCATAGAAATTTGTAGAAAAATCGTAAAATAGAAAATGAAGATGTTTTGGAATCCTTGTGAGGAGATCTATCCAGTGGTATACTAATATTGTATATTTTAGTAGAAAGTTTGTGCAGTAAAATTAAATCTTTGTTATCTAGGGTTTGCTTTTGTTATTTCCATATCTCAAGTTGTAGTGCTCCAATTGATGTGAACTTTTTGTGGTAGGCTATTAATGATATGTATGTGTTGTGGTAAACATTTCATGGTCATTGAATACAGTATGGTTGAGTTATTTAGATATCTTGCTTGATGCCTAGTAATTGGATTTAATTGGTTAATAATTTAAATAAAAATGTAAAAATGGAAAAGGTGGTTCCTCTACCTTTACATGATATGTTCGTAACCTGTGGATGCTTAATATGACCATGTGTTTATAGAAAATGTTGAGTTTTAGATTTATCTTGCCCTCACATGGTTTATTGCTGTAGCAATTTGTCTTTTTTCGTAGAGGTTGCTATACTTATTAAAATGCTATGAAATTTGAACAGTAGACTAATGGAAGTATATGTGAGCTACTGTAATTTTCTCATAATTTACTGTGTATATTTAATAGATGTTCCATATATGCTCCTTAAGTCACCTTGTTATCTAAATAAATAGAAAAGTGCATGAGAATAATTTATTTGAGCTTAGTCATCATGTTTTCTGGTGTTTATTTAATATACTCTAACTGTTGGTAACTTTGGTTATGTCTAAATTGATGTTTGAAACATAAGTGAAATATTATTTGCTCTATTTATTCAATTCTAGAGTTTTCTGGACAGGTTTTGGTATTTTGATAATTGCACCTTGATAATGAGGTTTTCTGTGAAACTTGTGAATACAAAAATTATAGATAATTCATGTATCTAGCTACTGACAAAATTTGGTGGCATTTGGCCTTGTGGTTTAGAAACTACAGCTATGCAAGTTTGGGTAACGGTTTTGGTTGCTCTCTGTCTTCTCAGGATCTGATCCTGTATAAGTGTGATTTCAACCTATTAAACTTATGAATTATACTTTGATGATTAAAAATGAATTGTAGGCAATTTTATAAGCTTTTCAGATTGTCTTGTTGCATGTCATTTGGATATGTATAACTCTAGTTATAGCTAAATCTTGTAGCTGCTATTGCAGTCCAGAAGTTGATTGATTCTAGTTATGGTGTTACTTTGTATGTTGATTAGTGTGGCTCATGTGTTTGATGTTGGTTAATACACCTGAGATCTTGTATGTTGGTGTCATGTTTCAAATGCTAGCTATACCCATATTGGACATGATTGTGAATAGCTTTCTCTCTAATGCTCATATCATCCGGTGTGACTATGTTTGTCTTGTTGGTGTATGTGATACATCATCTATTGCATTTCCATGTATTCATACACTTGCATCTTGCACCTTATCTAGGTACGTTAGATGAAGTACGTGAAGGACGAGACGTTGGAATCAAACCTGAAGACGAGGCAAGGACTGACTTTGAGTCATATTCCAGGCAAGCCCTGGAGCATTCTAAGTCTCCCACCCTTTTATAAAATGCAATTGAGTACTTTATGTTGTTTATTGCATTAAGTTATAGGAGTTGGTTGGAAACACTTGCTGCATATGTATCCTCTCCTTGTCCAGCAAATTATACCTTGAATCCTATTTAGGTTCAGGAATCGAGATAAATGCTTAGCCTGCTTAGACCGGTAGAAGTCGGGTGGTTTCCTGTCATCCGCGAGATATAGGGTGTTACTTCTCACAGTCACGGTTGGCTATATGTGCTATCGTGGAAAAGAACCAAGTGTTAAAATAAAAGAAGACCGGGCGGGGACAAGTGGACCTTGTCCGAAGTCGATTAAGGACTGGCGTCGTTGTTTCACTCTTGGTCATGTTGAACGCAGACCTAACACATAGTTGGCCCGGCCTGTGCCAAGTGGCCGCCAAGCTCGGTAGCTCAACTCAAGTCGGGATAACCCGGGAGACGGTTGGGCAATTCGTGGGATAGCGGCATACTAGACCAAGGGCAAACATGTCTAACCCGATCCTCGTCGTCCTTGGGTTAGCATGGTTTGAACATCCCGGCTATCCGACTTTCCGGTTTTGCCGACGTATAAATCGGGCCCGAGCTTTGAGTTGTACCAAGAGTAACCTAAGACGACCCTAGCTAGGTCTGCATGCGGGTGTGTGTTGGGAATACCCCCGAGCTCGCTTGAAATCGATTTGAATCGCCGTCTCTCCCTGGATAGTGAGAACTTGACCTTGCACGGCATCGTAGAACTCACTAAATAATGATGGTTCTAATATTGATGATGATCATGATGATGGTAATGTTGATAGTTTGGAATAAACCTGATATGGTTATTAATGTTTGTATATAATCAAGTGATTGCTTAGTACAAAAGGTGCTAATCTAGATGACAGGTTAATGATGAATAATCTCTTCGCTAGAATAATGAAATGATACTCTCATAATATGCTTTTATGCAAAATATTATCAAG
>JADLZL010004762.1:0-92907 GCA_015844335.1 Chrysopogon serrulatus | reverse complement strand
GCCCAAAATAATTCAATTATGAAATTGTGAAAAACTCAGAAATAAAATTCATTTTGAAAAAGATAAAGGAGTTACCTTCCTTCAGGCCAAAGCCTAACGGCCCGTGGACGCCCCGTGACCGACCTGGCCTTTATCTCCCCTCTTCTTCACCGGCAGACGGGTTCGCCCCAAAGAACGTTCTGCCCGGCTCGGCTCTCCTTCTTCCTCCTTCCCTCCTTCGCTCAAACACGCATTTAACGGCGGCGGGGGTGTTCAAGCTACCGGCGGTGAGGGGAGAGGCGATCGCGCGGCACCAAAAGGGATCACAAAGTGAGGAGGCGAACTAAGCCGGGACTTGGTTGGGCGAATTGGTGGTCGATGGATGTATTGGCGGCTATGGCGGCTTTTGACATCGCCGGCGGGCATAGCCGCCATGCGCCGGCGAACGTATTCGCAATGGAAGGGAATTGATGGGTCGAGCTGAGTCATAGTGAAGCCGCATGGAGCCTCCGTAGTGTTGGTTTGGCCGAGAGGAACCGGGAGAGCCGGCCGCGTGGGGGGCGGGAGCTCGGCGGGCGCCGGCGGCCGAGCCTGCTCGCTGCCTGCGCCGGTAGAGCCAAAACCGCCGGGCCAATGGCGCTACGGATCAAGGTAGAGACGGGACTCTAGTTGGCTCAGTGACGCCACCGAGAGCGTGGTTGCCGCCGAAGCGCCCCCGCGCGCGCACGTCGTCATGCGAGGAAGAAGAGGGTTGCGCCGCTAACTTCGCAAGCGATGTGAGGCGTGGGTGGGTGCAACTGGTGCGCAGATTTGTTGCGGGATCGTGTGCTTGGGCTGCAGGCTGAGGTGAAGCATCGCCGGTGAATTTCGCCGCGCGCGGCAAGCATGGCGGAGGGAGCAAGGGAGAGAAGAGAACGACGGCGCCGGTGCTATGGGCTTTTCGCTGGCGAAGCCGATGCTTTGGGGTGGCCAGCACAATCGGGCAGGCCATCGAAACCACTCACGGCGTGGCATGGCGCGAAAAAACGAGGTGAAGCCACGGGCGTCGGCATGGGCAGAGAGGAGAAGAAGAAATTTGGCCCCCCTTCGGTTTCATCACGACACCTACACCTCATCCCTTCTCTTTTCAGAAATTACTTCCAAAATTATATAGAAACTTCGAAAAAAATTCCAAAATAGGAGTTGTGCAAAATAATGAGCTCTATAACTTTTATTAAAGAAGTTTCATCAAATTTCAAATATTTTTGAATTTGCAATTTGAAATTGAAAAGGATTTAAATTCCAACTTTTAGGATTTCAAAATTACTTTCAAATTTTGAATATAAGATGAAATTCTCCAAAAATAAAAAGTTGTCCCATTTCTCAAGATCTACAACTTTTATTTAGAAAGTTTTTCCTGAAATTGCATAGATTTTGAATTGGGATTTAAAATAAAAAAAGGGAACAATTTCCCATTTAAAGAACTTTTGAAATTACTTTTTGATTTTATTCAAAAACTTGAAAAACTTTATTTACTAAACTTGTAGAGCTCTGAGAGATACACAAACTGTATTTTGGAAGTTTTCCCAAATTTTGAATATTTTGAGATGAAATTGAGAAAGGGGTAAAAACCTTTGAAATTCAAGCTTTTGAAAAGGAAATTCAAATTGAATTTTTGGGCAATTAATTAATGGTGTTGTGGTACTTTTTCAAACCCAACCAATAGTACACTTTCAAAGTACAAAGTTCATACTTTGAAATAGTGCCATTGGTTAACAACTTTTATTTAGAAAATTAATTATGGTTGGCTCCTAGAAATTGAAAATGAAATTCAAACTCCAACACTTAACCATTTCTAGCTAGGGTTGGAATTTGAATTCCAAATTCAACTTGAGTTCTTGCTTTTTACATAATTGACTTGCAAAACATGTTTGGGGTGTGAGTCGTGGTTAGCCAAACACTTAATCTCTCCAAGGTTGCTTTTAGGTTAATCATTTTTATAGACTTGATAAAGCATATAAGTGAAATTTAATTGCTTTGCCACACTCTTCTAATTGGCATGCATAGCAAGCTATACTAGTGAGCAAGAATCATGATCAAGATCTCAAAACACGCTTAATATACAAGACAAAACATCACTTGTGCAAGGATCATTAACACCATGACATGCGCTAATGCACTTGATGCTTGGTGATTAATAAATTAATAAATATGATGCTTAATGCATAAAATGATGACATGGTGGGGTTTAGGTTAACGTAACACCAGGGTGTTACAAGAGCCGTCATCGGGCAATCGCCGTCCATCCCGGCTCTCGAAAACCCGGGAGGGATCGTTGTTTGACCGGCTCCCCCCCGGCCCGACTCCCGTATGGAAGATGATGCCGGGGTGACGGCCCTTGGCGTGGCGGCCGCCGCCGGGAGCCGGTGACTTGACCGGCGTAAAAGGTCGCAACAACAAGGTTTCCCACAAAGGGCGTGCATGGCCTCCACCGTGAAGGATAACGTAATCATGGCTGGGTGAGTTGTGACAGGGGCCGGCTCCTATCCCCGCCAGTGGATAACGCCACCGATGAACCGTGGGAAGGCGGGGGCGGATATACGCCAAATCGAGGCCCGGTTTGACCAGAAGCGGGCGCGCCCTCGCCCGAGGCCTAGGCACGGGGCGCGAAAGGACGGAAAGCGGAGCCCGCTCGAGGCGTCTCGCGTGAGGGGTCGGGCGAGACGGAGGTGTGTGCGCCATCCGACGCCTCACCTGGAAGGGCTCGGCCGAGGCGGAAAGCGGGAAGCTAGCCCGAGGCCCTGCTGAGAGGGGCCTCTGACGAGGCGGAAGGCGCCCGGCCCCGAGGCCTCTGCATGGAGAGGCTCTGACGAAACGGAGAGCAAAGGTGTTGGGCCTTGTGGACCGTGTCGCTATGCATTATCTCGGTTTGGCGTCGGCCCTGGGCCCGATTGTTTGAGGGCCCAATTTTGGTACCGACAAGAGGGCCCTCGAACCTTCGGCGGAGTGGGGTACACTCGTTCGAGGTTGTGGCTTTAAGCTAGGTTTCTGCCGGCACGTTGTTAGGTGTTTCAGGCTTTTTCACGGGTGTGCTGGCATCCGTGCGGGTGTAGCCAGAGGCCTCGGAGGAGTGTGAGCGCTCCTCCGAGGGCTTATATGTGTTTGATGAGGGTGCTTGCTTGTCTCGGAGGCTATGTTCTCCGGCGGGGGCGCGCAAGCGCACCCGCCGGGTGTAGCCCCCGAGGCCTCGGAGGAGTGTGTCCTAGCACCAACGAGTAAATTTATGGTGCGTGCTCCCAACTCCGGAAGGTGTGCAAGAAGGACACAAGGATTTACACCGGTTCGTGGCAAGAGAAGGCCCTACGTCCAAAGTGGGGGAAGATGATTTGTATTTTCTTGCACCTAAGTGCTTGTAGGTAGGGGGTGTACAAGCGAGTGGAGAGAGGGAGCTGGTCCCAAGTCTCGTGAGTGATTGAGGCTAGTGCCAATATCGCATTTGTGTGGAAGTGCTCCTTCCTTCATAAGGGGCCCGGTCCTCCCCTTTTATAGCCACAAGGGGAGGACAGGCTTACAAAGGGTGCCTGTGTACGTGAAAGAGGCCGTGAGTGTCTCCCCTTCCCGATCCGAGGCCTCGGAGCCCGCCGCCTTTCTTATGCCGAGGTCCCGGAGTGGGCGCCGGCACTGTTGAGCATGGTCACACCAGTGAGGAGTCGTGTCCCCTTATCCCGACGACAAAAAACAAATGTCCCCTCAGAAGTTGATGGAGAGGCCGTGGGAGGCGATATGACTCCCGTAGCATGTCAGAAGCTTTGACTCACTCCGGTTCTAAGGCTCGGAGGGCCTCGAGCCCGCTGCCAGATGCGGGCGGGTTGGCACAGGAGAGAGCCGCCATCGGGAAATCGCCGCCCATCCCGGGCTCGAAAACCCGGAGGGACTGTTGTTTGACCGGCTCCCCCGGCTCCGGCCCGACTCCCGCACGGAAGATGACGCTGGGTGACGGCCCTTGGCGTGGGGCGGCCATTGCCCGGGAGCTTCGCGATTTGACCTGGCGTAAAGATTAGGCAACGACAAAGTGCCCCACAAGGGGCGTGCATGGCCTCCATTGTGGAGGATAACGTAATCATGCGAGCGCGGGTGAGTTGTGACAGATGGCTCCTATCCCCCTCGCCAGGGATAACGCCACCGACGGGAACTGTGGGGGAAGGCGGGCGGGCGGATATACGCCAAATCGCAGGCCTGGTTTGACCTCGAAGTGCGGGCGCATCCCGTCCGAGGCCTAGGCACGGGGCTCGAAAGGGACGGAAAGCGGGAGCCCGCCCCGAGGCGCTCGCGTGAGGGGTCGGGCGAGACGGAGGTGTGTGCGCTGCCCCGACGCCTCACCGGAAGGGCTCGGCCGAGGCGAAAGCGGAAGCTCGCCCGAGGCCTCGGGTTGGGAGGGTTCTGGACGAGGCGGGAAAGTTAGCGCCCGTCCGAGGCCTCGGCAGAGGCTCTGACCTAAACGGAGAGCAGTGTGTTGGACCTTGGTGGGCCGTGCTTCGCTATGCGTTAACTGGTTTTGCGTCTGTTGGGTCTCGATTGTTTGGAGGGCCCTAATTTTGATACCCAACACTAAGTAACATTATTATAAAAGTATACGTATTATGTATATAAAATATTTAACATTTATTTTTATATAAATTTAGTTAATCTAAGAAATTGTGACTCCTCAGCATACGGGATGAGTGTTTATTCTGAGAGAATACGTGTATTATACCAAGAAGCAACACGCCATAGATCTACCGCGTACCAGACTAGCTGAAAAGCCGTTCATGCATGTAGAAACGTACCAGACTTGGCAATAGCGAAGAAGAATCCGAGCACCTCGTGCAACAACTCCTCCAGTTCAAGTCCTCCGGCCCGTGATCGACACGGCGACACTTGGCTGCAGTGTAGCGGACGACGACATGCCGTAACTCCGTGAGGACTGAAATGTCGTCACTGGCCACCGCGTAATGGTGGGGCTGCCTTCGGCCGGGTCCGGCAGTTTGCTAAACTTGGAAAGTGTGCGGTGGGACGATCGAGTAGGCACAGCAGTGGGCTCTTGATTGCACTATCGCTGTGCAGTACTACTACTACTGTGAATCGATAGCAACGTACTAGTACGTACAGTACGCTGTAAGGACTACTACTACTACTGCACGGCGCGTATCACACATTCACACCACACCGCCACACCCACGCGACCGTGGGGCCCTGTTTAGATGCCCAAAAACTTTTGGGCAAAATTTTTTTGGATATTTTTGTGTCATATACATGGATTACTAAATATAGATGAAATAAAAAATTAATTGCACAATTTATTTAGAAATCTCGAGGCGAATCTTTTAAGACTCGGTCTATGATTAACCTTAAGTGCTACAGTAACCAATATATACTAATGACAGCTTAATTAGATTAAAAGATTTGTCTCATAGTTTCTAGACGAGCTATGTAATTAGTTTTTTTATTAGTGTCTAAAAATTTCTTCCAACATCACAAGAAACATTGAATGTGACACCAAAACTTTCAACTGTCCAAAAACGCGGCGGCCCGTGATCGACGCGGCGACACGGCGCTACAGTGGATGGACAACGACATCCCATAGCTCCGAAGGACTGAGGGACGTCACCGGGCCGCGTAATGGTGGCCTGGCTCTTGACTCTTGGAGTCTACTCCCTCCGTCCCAAAAAAAGAATGATGTTTTGGGTGTTTGTCTTAATGAAGTTTAACTTAATTTATTTATAGAAAATACGTAGAATATTTATATCTCTAAATAAATTTGTTAAAAAACTAGATCTAAAGATCTTTCCGATGATACTAATTATAATACTAATTGATGATATTTATTATTTATAAAAATTACTTGGTAGTCATTTCTCGGGAAACGAAAACGTCATTCTTTTTTGAGACGGATCGAGTACGCCTAGTCTTCATTTTTCTTATACTATAATTAACCAAACATATAATAAAAGCCACTTTTTTTTTGCATATAAGTGAGCTGGTTTCTGGTCTACATGGAAAATTTCACTTCGACGCCAACAAATCAAACGCATATCACCAAAGGCACCAACAACATCTCTAGCCTACTCCCTCCGTAACTTAAATTTTGTCATTTTGGAGTGCTCATGTCACACATTTGACTTGATTCGTAAAAAAATACATGTAATATTTATATCTTTAAATAAATTTGTTAAAAAATTAGATCTAAAGATTTTTTTTTGATAATTTTAATTATGATAATAATCAATAATATTTATTATTTATTATTTATTAAAATTTGTAGCAGTTGTTTCTCAGCGAGATTAGTCGAGATTATAGCATACGATCCATTTGCTCTTACAATGACGTAAGGGTAGTATGCAGATCACTGGAACGATTGGCGCCTCGTCGCTTCTTCAGTGTCAGCGTCACCTGAGTCGGATGTCGGTGACGTCGAGGCTGAGACGCGCGTGCCAGAGAGCGGTTTCTCGGCAACCCAGGCGTGAGGGCCTGAGGGGTCCTCGCGCAGCACTCGCGCTCGCGGGACTGCGTGAACCCAACGCGCAGCCACGCCACGATGCACGGCAGGTTGTACTGAACGTGTACATCAGCTTCTTCTTCTCCAGTAGCCACTCCAGCCAATGCGCGTCCGCCGGCTGCCAGCGCCATCAAAATGATGGTGGGAGTTTTCCCTGTCTTTCACTGATCATTGGTTTATACATTGTGCACAGACAGACTAGAGATCCAAAAGAAGTAGTTATGTTGCAATTGACTTCAAACTGCAGCCATGGACTTTGCATATATGCAATGGATGGGAACCTGTATCTTAAAGTACCAGAAGTAGTGGAGTTTTCCCACTTCTCACATTTAAAATAGCTTATGCGCTCTCGCTGTTTGGACTTATGAATCTATCATTATAGATTGATGTATCCTGTATACATGTTATTTTCTTTGGACTTGCATTTTTCAGGCTTGCTGCTAAAAGAAATAACGCCTAAACAATGCATACAGTCATGTTTATCTATACGTCTTTATTGCACACATTTAAAGCATGGCGCAGTGGAGCGTGCCCACAGATCTAGTATTCCTTAGAGCAGGAATTATGGTGGGCTACAAGAAGGCTAAATACTGAGATGGAGGAGAGACGAGAAGAGAGAGAGAAGAAGTGGGCTATAAGCTTACAGCCAGCTTAGGCACAAGAATAAAAAAATTGTGAGAGAGATAAGTGGACTATTATCTTGTGTCGAAAACTAAACCATCGTATGAGCGAGCTGAGAGATGGGCTGTAAAGATCTATACAGCCAGTAGCAGACTGTATTATTAGTCTTGCTCTTACCAAAAACAAAATATATCACCTCTATAGCCTCGTATTCCGAGTTTTTCTAGGTCCCCGTGGGGCTGGAGCTTTTTTAGAACTGCAACAATGTGATCAATTGTGCTTGAATCCTGCAAAATACCGCTGCTGTACCATTCCAAACTCAGTGACCGCAGTTGTCGATATTGGGCCAACTTTCCGTGTTCTCTTACTTCCTCTACTCTGTCCACTCTTGAGATTTTTGATAACTGCTCCTCCCTCCATCCCTAAAAAGCTTTAATTTCTAGATTTTTTGAATCAAAATTTTTAAACTTTACTGAATTTTTTTAAAAAACTAAGATTTACGATAATATATTTTTATATAATACTTATTTTATATTATAGATATTGATGTTTTTCTATAAAATTAGTCAAATTTTAAAAAATTGACTGGTACGAATTTTAGGAGTTATAGCTTTCAAAAACGTAGATAGTAGCTTCTTAATTTCGTAGTCATGGTATTGATATAGAAAAGAGAATTTATCGGAGCAATTGGTGGCATAGTGTAGTGGGTGCTCCTCCATCCTTTTTTGTCAATGTAGTTGTTGGTTGTAGGGGCCGGAGCCCACTCAACCTGGATTCATTGTTAGGCTGATTGCAGCGCTGTCCGGCATAGCTTCCTGGAGGAACTTTTTACCGTAAAATAAGCTGCACCGGTATACGCCAAAAGATCCGCTACTACCTAGGAGCCCCCAGCACACGCCAAATATGGCGCTTTACCAGTGGTGCGCTACTTCGCCATGGCAGGAAGCGCAAGAGAGAGAGAGGAGAGAGAGGAAAGGACATGCAGCGGGTCCCATCTTTTACAAGAATAAAAAATGTTATAACTGACAAACAAAAAACCGAAATTAAATTCTGATTGCACCATTAAATTCGTTTCAACAAATCCTTCAAAATAAGATGTCATAGATATATTTGGATAAAGTGACAAGTGGGCCCAATAGTAGATAGAGGTTGATACAGAGGATGGTTGAGTGCAGAAGAATTGAGTATAGAGGAGAGAATCTTGATGATCAAGACAGAATATTTCTTTTAAAGGATGGATATAGAGGATGAAGAGTGTGGATAACCTTACTCTAAAAACAGCCTCCTGCGTTGTACAACATATATACGAGATTAGGAACTAAATAAACAAGTAGCTATATTTTGAATGTATGTTATGTATAGATCATGTCATAGTACTCTCTTTATCGGGGAAGGAATGCGTGGCGTAACCTTCTAAATTATATGGCCCACAAGCACCCGACATTGTCCCTAAGACCTCTGTCAGCCGTACTTGTACACCACATAACCTAGACTGTTCCATCGGGTGGATCCCCGATAAACCACGATTCCTCCAGGATCGATACTTACGAGAGACATCACAAGATTACAACAGTTTTCATACAAAATACCAGAGTAGCGGAAGACTTACAATAACTTAATTTACAAAACTTTTGTCAAACTTATACAAACCGTAGTAGCATTATTACAAACAAATGGAAGTATCATTACTTAACTTTATTACATTCACATCAACGAAAGTGCCATGCCCGGGGGCCAATCAACCTAGTCCTCGTCAGACACTTCATCAACGACCGTCATGCAGCAAGGGCCGTAGCACACTTGCTCATACGGTTCACCTGCAACAGGGGTTAAACAAACCCTGAGTACAAAAGTACTCCGCAAGACTTACCCGACAAAAAAATTAGGGAGAAGACTCAGGAATGCTGGCTAATAGGAATCAAGGTGAGGCTTTAGCAAGATCAAAGGACACCTTTTGCAAAAAGAGACTAAGTCAATCCTTACTATGCCAATCACTTATCAACCATGTATCAGATTCAAAACTTTCCATCATCAACTTCCATTATTACTACGATGCTGATGCTAGGATCAAGTCTCCCATATTGTGGAGCAACGACGATTCGAATCGCTTTATATACCCAGCTGGGGCTTCCTAGCCACACGATGTATGCAGGACCAAGCATCTCACATACATCAACTCACGCTTGCATTTCTCCAGACCAGAACGGGTCCTAGCCACGAGAGCATAGTACACCATCTCCCTACGCCGTCAGTCACAACCGTCGACGGTGCGCTCGTAGTGTGGGTACACGCTACTTACCGTTCCGGTTATCCGTTCTCGTCATGGATAGTACAAGGGAGCTTACCGCCATTAGCATGCGACTAGTATTATCCAATAACCTCATGATCCAAGGGCCAAGGCAATGAACGGTGCTTAACCGACTCACAAGTGGACGACACTACACCAGGGCACTAGCCCCTCCTGGTGCAAGTCACTCCACCCGGTCTCAATTTACTCATCATCATGCTCTTGTTGCGTACCCTTGACCCGATCAAAGTGAAGGGATACCAACAAGTAACATCAAGTTTTCATAATTGCCCTCAACGGAGATTTTGTTATCACACCTTTAAAAAACAGTTCATAAAGCATTTGCTATGTGCGGGGGCTAAGCATACACTAGCATTTTTGAAATCAAAACAGTATCCGTAGTTGATATCAAGGTACGGTAAATGCATCAAATAAGGATATCACACAACTCCTATTACCTAATGCATCACATCATCAACATACGATATAAAAAGATTTTCGAAATACAAGGAAGGGTCTGAATGCATCCGGAGCTTGCCTTGGGGCTCGACGAAGTTAGGTGCGGTGATGACACCTTTGAGATCGGGGACCAACCTCTTCACGCCCGAACACCTTCTTCGGGCAAGCACGGCTACTACGATTGAGATGCATGATCACAATGCAGTAATAACGACATGCGATAATGATGCAACGATAGTTAACCTATCTTGAGTACAACTTCCCTTCACGGTATAGTTGCACTAAGAAGGTATAGCTAGCGTCGACAACGACGGACTAACGATTCGCAATCAACATGAAATGCCGAAGGTCATTAGGGTTAATGACCTAGGGTCATCACTCAATCCCAAAATCAAGCAACCCTAATAGTGATTAAGGGTGATTACTAATTTATTAACCATTTTTACAGTCGTTGAAAGCCACTAATTAACTTGCTAATTGGGGATTAACTAAACCCTAATTAATTAAGAATTATCTAATTAAACATTAATTAATTAAGGTATTAATTAAGCATAAAACAAAAATTAGTCAAAACATGATCAAACTTTATAATTAAGATCATCATCACCTAATTAGTTCACAAAACAAATTTCATGATTTTTGGACTTATATTTTAATTATTAAAAATCGTGGAAGTGGCATTTAATAATTTAAAGGAGCAATTTTTATTGTAAACAAAAGTTACTGAAAACCAGGGTTAGCATTTTTTCTAAATAGATCATTACTCAAGGATCACAGATATATATTTTTCACATTTTTAGTTGCCCAAATAAAATTAATACAAAAGATGAAAAACAGCCTTTAAAAACATAAAAAGAAAAAAAGAAAAGAACTAAACTCCTCTTCGCGGGCTCACTTTGGCGGCCCGTCCGCACGCCCGGCCTGCTTTCCCAGCGTGCCTGCCTGCAAGACGCACGTGCGGCCCGGCCCAACCAAGCCAGCGGCCCTCCTCCTCTCTCTCTCACTCTTGCCGACACGGGGGTCCCGCATGTCGCCTCTCTCCCCTTTCTTCTTCTCCGCCGAACCGGCAGCCGACGGCGCCGTCCGCCCATCTCGTCGGGCGGTGAGGCCAGAGGCGGCGCGCTGAGGGCTCCATCACCTTACTCTCATCCCGACGGACACGACAAGCTACTACACGGCTATCGCCGTCACATCGGAGCTCACGCGGCGGCGACCACCGTGTCTCTACGGCGGCGGCACGGCCATCGACGACGGCCAACGACGGCGATAAAGGTAGCTCAAAGGCTGCTTCCTCACTCAACTCGACATGGCAAAGCTATTTAGCTAACGCAATCGAGCTATCAACTAACAAAACGAGCACGAGGACCAGGCGGAGCTCACCGGCGGCCGAAACCGGAGATGGAGAAGACGATGGCACGCGAAATACTCAGCGATTATAGCTAGCACTTCTCGGCTTGGATGGTAGACGAGATGGTGGCGGGCGTGTGTGCAAGCAATCGGGGATGACAGTGGAGTGAGGCGAGCGAATTTTGCCGGCGGGCAGAGGTGGTGCAACGACGGCGGCGGTGGAAGAAAAGAAATGGCGACGACGCCAGCTGCTTTTATAGGACAAGGAGAAGGTCGAGGAGGTGGCCAGGACTTTCGCGACCTTGCCTGTGGTTGCCCGCGGGCGGCGAAGGTGCGAGAACACCACGGCGGCCGGCGACCAGGCGGGATGGGCGTAAGGGAAAGGGAATTTCACCCCCACTGTTATTGAGTAGCACGCTGATGACTCACTTTCTCCCTTTTCAAATTGCTCCCAAAATTTGAATAAAGGTTGAAAAAATTCCCGAAATATAGATTGCACAAAAATTCATGCTCTACAACTTTCATTTAAGAAGTTTTGTCAGAATCCAAATAATTTTTGAATTGCATTTCAAATTTGAAAATGAGCTCAAATTCTAGTTTTTGGGATTTCAAAATTACTTTTAAATTTTGAATAAAAGATGAAAATCTCCAAAAATAAAAGTTGTTCTATTTTTTCAAGATATAAAACTTTTATTTAGAAAGTTTTTCTTGAAATTGAATAATTTTTGAATTGGAGTCTAAAATGCAAAAGGGGACTATTCCCAATTTGGAGAACTTTTTGAAATTAGTTCAAATTTTATTCAAAAACTTGAAAAACTTTATATACCAAAGTTGTAGAGCTCAAAGAGATGCACAAACTATATTTTTGGAGTTTTCCCAAATTTTGAATATTTTGAGATGAAATTTGTAAAGGGGCAAAACACCTTGGAATTTAGGGTTTTCGAAAAGGAATTTCAAATTGAAACTTTGGGCAATTAATTAATGATGTTGTGGAACTTTTTCAAACCCAACCATTAGCATACTTTCAAAGTACAAACTTCATACTTTGAAATAGCGCCATTGGTTAGCAACTTTTATTTAGAAAATCAATTATGGTTAGCTCCCCGAAATTGAAAATGAAATTCGAAGTCCAACACTTAACCAACTAGGGTTAGGGTTTGGGATTCGTATTCGAATTCAATTTTGGTTCTCGCTTTTGCATCATTTGACTTGTAAAACACAGTTAGGGTATAAGCAAGAGTTAGCCAAGCACTATACACACCAAGGTTGCTTTTAGTTGATCACTTTTATAAATAAAAGTAAAAATTGTGAGTGAAATTTAAGGACATGCACATTCACATACGATATCAAAGAGCGCAACCAAACCCTAGAATTATAAACTCATTTTAATTACTCTCATTAGGGTTCTCTAATCATGAATGCTCATGCGATGATGATGACGACATGGCAAGTTTAGGTTAACGTAACACCGAGGGTGTTACATTATATTCCCCTTAAAAGGAATCTCGTCCCGAGATTCAAAGCTTAGGGCTAAGTAATGGAAAAGGAAACGTGTCAAGCAAACACATCTTACATGGTTTCATAAGGGAGGTAGAAAGGTTCATATTACAAGTCTCATGTTTTTAGAAAGTCACAATTCTTAGAAACGAATCACGACTTATGAGAAGGAAGGAAGAAACTCCGGGAAAGGCTCATTCAAGAATTCCTCAGGGAATACATCTGGAAACTCACAGACCACAGGTATATCATTGATTTCTTGTGCTGAGATTGCATTGACTGTCTCAACTGCTCTCTTGGGAGTTGGAAATTGGATAAGAAGTGGGGACTGGTTGTCGGGTGAAAACAACTTAATGGTTCTATTCAGTGCATCTATCACAGCGCCATAATGGCGTAACCAATTCATCCCAAGGATCACATCTATATTCTGTTCCTTCAATACTATCAGATCTGTGGGATAGAGATAACCCCAAGAGATATAGAAACTTGATACACCATTTCCCGTGTGCATATACGCCCTCCCGGCGAGTGCACCAGAAATTCATCTTTGATTTCTTTTATGGGGATTTCATGCTTTTCAACGAAAGTACGGTTGATGAATGTATGTGATGTACCAGAATCAAATAATGTAAGTGCAGGATGACTGGCGACAGGGAACATACCCATAAGAACGGGTTCTCCTGCAAGAATATCTCCAGTGTGGACATGATATACACGCCTAGGTTTCTTCCCGGCATTCACTTTCGGGACATGCTGCTGTTTACCACTACCTTGATTCTGGTACTGCTGACTATCAGGTGCTTGCTGGAAGTTGGGATCACTCCTCTTTGGGTAAGGACAATATTGAATGAAATGTTCGGACTCCCCACAGTTAAAACAGGGACCTCTACCAGTGGGCGAAGCCTGGGGAGCTGGTGAAGTGGGAGTTCGAATACCCTGGGTATTCGGCTGCTGTGGATAAGTTGGGACAGCAGGGTGAGTATACACCTGTTGTCTTTGGACTTGCTGCTGTTGTGGGTAATGATAGGATTGATGGCTTTGCTGCTGCTGTGGGTAATGATAGGATTGATGGCTTTGCTGCTGCTGTGGTGGGTAGTAATAGGGTTGGTGGCTTTGTTGGTGCTGTGGATAGCGGGATGACTGGTGGGTATGCTGAGTAGGATGGTAGATAACCCTCTGGCGTTTCTGGATTCCGCCAGATGGGTGAGAGGAAGCATGCCGCTCTTCACTTTTCTGTTTAAGCATGGATCTTTCATATGATATCGCAATATCAACGGCTTCATAAAAGGTGGCATTTGGATTGGCAGTAAGGTGGGTTGCAATGTCACCCCTCAGACCCCTAGCAAAGCATTTCTTTTTCTTGCCATCAGTATCCACATGCTCGGGCGCATATTGTGATAGATGACTAAACAGGTTTACATATTGTACCACTGATCGACCACCTTGCTTCACTGCTAGAAACTCTTCCAGCTTGGCTTGCATCACTCTGTCAGGAATGAAATGCTGACGGAATGCATCTTGAAACGTGGCCCAAGTGACTTGTGTCCGACGGGTTGACGTGCTAGAAAGTTCGCCCACCACGCAGATGCAGGGCCTCTCAGCTGTTGGGCGGCAAACTTGGGTTTCAATAGGTTTGGACAACCCTGTAGCAGGTCAAACTTTTGATTTATAATACTGTTAACACTGGATTTTGGTAAATGCCGAGAAGATGACAGGTGGGCCAGTACGTGGCAGGCTCACAAGAGGCAAGTATTCAAGAGCATTCGGTAAGCATCCATTCGGCTGACTCTGGGCAGTTCGGCAAATGTCCGTGTGGTGGGCCCGACTGGGCGATTCGGCAAGCGTTAGATGCGGTCGGCTATCCTTGAAGGCGGTCGCTCCGTTCGGGAAGTAAAGGTGGCAAGCAGGAAGCCGAATAAAAGGCGAGAAGCGTGATGATCAAGGACTCCGAAGAAGGCTATAGCAAGAGAATCGCCATACTTTTGAGTTACCTTTAATATATTGTGTAATCGTAATCTCTTAGGATTCATGTTGTGTCCAGGGTATAAATATGAACCCTCGACCATTGTAAAGGATATTCACAATCAAATCAATACAACCGCCCCGTGCCAAGTTTTTTTGAGTCCTTTGTCGTGTCGCCGAAGTTCTTCGAGAGGAGCCATCGATCCGTCGACCTCCGTAAGTACCGGCAACCTTGCTATCATGTCTAGTATCATGCGGTGGATTTAGATATTGATGCAAGTAGTCTTGTTTGTCTCGGCCAGGATGGCCGTGCGGCGGGCGTGCGCCTGCTGACGATCAAGAAGTCTTCGCTTATGCTTTGTTTATCTCGACTAGATGGCCGTGCGGCAAAGGCGTCCCGCTTGATAGCTTAGCGAGGCAAGATAGTTATCGGCTCTATTAGACTTGGCAAAATCTAATAGATTCAATAAGTCATCACATGTTGCATGCGTTTAATATTTCTACATATTTGTAACACTCTTTTGCCCAATCTAGATTGGTTAGTTTCGGCTCTTTACTTTTATAGATCTATTTACCTTCTAACGTTCTTATTCTTTTATTACTATGATAAATAGATCTCATGCTTATGTAGCCGAATTAGATCAATCTAGATTGTTACATGTTGTGGGTTCTTGCACGTTAGAAACGTTTAAACTTTGATAGGATTAGGTATCGTGCGGCAGATACAAGTTCTTGATTGGTTTACTCGTGATAGCTTGTATGTTCCTTCTTCATGGACCCTGAGTCGGCTGAATTGCCGAGCTTGGTTATGCTTTAACTTGTAGTCAACTTTCACTTGTTCAAACATGTCTTCTCATGCATGCGCGTTCGGCAATCAATGCTTTACGCGTTTTGTCTTCATATTAGCCGAATGACTCATATGCATGATTGGCAGACAGCTTCTATAGCTGTATGTCGTCGTAATTGGCTTCGAGGGGGCGTATATACGGAACTATGCGGTCTCATCCGGCACGTTCGATTTTGTATTTAACAATCTTTTGTCCCTTGTCGGTTTTTGGTCAAACCGACCGCACGCCTCGGATCTCCAAACCGTCCGGGCACCCGATTGAAGCCACGCTTTCCTTCTTGCTGTGTGTGAGGCACGACGCGTCACGTTTCGTGTCAACACACTTTTTGGCACGCTCGGTGGGACCTCGTCGTTCAAGATGTCTGAAATCAACAACAATCACGTTCTGGATGTGACTTTGGATGAGTTGCCCGAGAATTCAAGGGAGTTGGTGCAACAAGCATGCAATCAGTTTCAAAAAAAATGTTTGATGTCCTTCTCCAAGAACAAAAGCAATAAGGTCTTCCGAAACAATCGTTGCCAAGGGTTCTTCTTCCACATCAATCGACTACACCGAAGAAGAAGAGGCTCAAAAGGTGTCGAGTTGGTTCACAAGGCTTTGGGGAAACTATTACAAATCATAATACAGCCTTCTTGAACACCTTTCATGCAATCATGGTTAGCACTTTCGCCCAACGGCCGATAAGTATTTTGAAGAGAATGCAGGACCAATCCACGAACCAACACTTTTCAATCCACCAAAGTACCAAGAAAAGCCTGCTGGAGATGAGGGAGCATCTGGCTCAAATAAAGGTGAAATAGCACCACATGAGAGACAACAAACCTCCTACTTATGGCCAGGTAACATTTGGTACAACCGGAGACGCACCCCCCATCGCCTTTCAAAGTATCTCCAAACCAAACAGTTGCGTAGGAATATGTATGGAGAGGGATATCGAGGAGTTTACGATTATACCGCTCTGGATGCGTTGCCCAATCCGAGGTACAAAAGTGCATCGGGAATACCTTCGGAAGGCAAACACGTGGAACTCCAAATTCGAGGCGTCGATCCGATAATGCACAGATGGCCGATATGATGCAAAGATCGGTTCGGCCTAAAGCCAAAAAAAATCAGTCTTATTCATACAAGTCTCCTTATCCGAATGGTATAATAGAGTAGCACTTCCTTCAAGAGTAAAGCCTCCAACAGACTTGACTAAGTTTTGTGGTCAGGATGATACTAGCACTTTGGAGCATATCAGTAGGTACTTGATGCAGCTTGGGGAGGCTTCCACAGATGAAGCTTGGAGGATTCGGTATTTTCCTTTATCTCTCATAGGGCCAGCCTTTACATGGTTTACCTCACTGCCTGCCCATTCCATTGGTACGTGGGCAGAACCAAAACAGAAGTTCCATGCGTACTTCTTCACCGGCACTAATGAAAAGAAGCTAGTCGACCTCATGAGTCTGAGACAGAGAGCTAATGAAACACCGCAGGGAGTATTTTCGCGCAGTTTAGAGAGACCAAGAACCTTTGCTATTCATTAAACTTACCAGATGATCGGTTGCACGGGAAGGCGATAGCGTGCATGCGACCAAATGTCGAGAGAAGAAGCTGTTCGGCATGGAATTTGATGACCTTGGTCAACTTTCACAGCGGCTGGCTGCTATGAGTAATCAAGCTCAGGGGTTCAAAAGAGATAACCGCTTCCAAAAGGGAAATGTTGCCAATGAAATGTATCAAACTTTTCTGGAAGAAGCGGCTGAGTATGATGATGATGACGAGATAGCCACAGCCGAACCGACTTGGGCAAAGGAGCCTACTCAAGTTAGCCGGCGTTGGTTGAGGCAACAAAAGGAACTTATGACTTTGATGTCTCCAAGTCCGATAAGCTCTTTGATCCATTAGTAAGGGAAGGACGCATTAAACCGCGGATGGACATCCTATATTTGCGTCCTAAAGGAGTGAAAGACAAGAAGTATTGTGGTTATCACAACACTAATTCTCATTCCATTAATGATTGCCGAGTGTTCGAGTGCGGATTCAAAAAGGCTATCCGGGAGGGACATCGAAGTTCGATGGCAAGATGAAGATTGATGGTCAACCTTTTCCTCGAATATGATTTCGTTCTCTGTGAATATGGTTTTACGCGGATGATTCTAAAGGTAAAGGCAAGATGAAGGTGTTAACCTCCGACGAGCAAAGAAGAATGGCACTGCCGACTCGATCAAGAAATCACAAGTGAAGAGTTGAAACAAAAAAGTTCGGTTCAGGAATAGCCGAACCGAAAGAGGGAAAGTTCCAAGCCTAGGGTAACATCGCGTATGTTGCTTTGAACAAATGGCAAAGGCAGCAAGAACGGGAATACTATGAAGAACAAAGGTTTATAGAGGAACGTCGGAGATACGAAGAAGAGGTATACCGTAGAGAGCAAGAAGAGCATGTGAGAGAGATGGAGCAGTCTCATTGGGAGTGTTCATTCTTTAAACATTCTTTGAACGAAGGCTTGAAGTTGCTGCTAGAAACAATTGCCCCGAATGCGGCTGATCGGTATTTCGGTACAGGCGATCTCGAGTCAACCGCCGACCGGTCCATGAAAGACTTGGAATGCGTTTTCTCGAGGACGATCGGCGCCTAAAAATAGACAGTTTTGAAAATCAGCCAAGGAAGAGGTTTGCGTGATCAACGTTGGACTAATTATAAAGGATAGAAACGGAGGGGAAGGTCCCCATGAATATATCTGGTAAAAAGGACAGTGGTGCCCTCCAGGACTGAGAAAAAGCCAAAAGAGAAGGGTCCAGCGTTTGAGAAACAAGGAGCTGAAACAAGCGTATGTCTTTGAGAAGCCGGTGTGGCGCCCTAAAAAGAAATCGATCAACATGGACCCTCGGGTGATGCATGCATGGCTTTCTTTCTCCCATCGGAATTCATAGCTCCTGAGAATCAAGATGTCCAAGAAGAAGTATACTCCGATTTTGATGAAAGTGAGTTTCAAGATTTGATGGCTCAGCTTGTATTGACACAACAGGCAACTTTCGACAAGCCAGCCAAATATCGCCATTTGAAGCCACTTTATTTGAAAGGATATGTCAATGGCAAGCCTCTGACCAAGATGTTTGTTGATGGAGGGGCTGCTATCAACATCATGCCATATACTACCTTCAGGAAGCTTGGTATGACAAGTGAAGACTTGTTGAAGACCGACATGGTTCTCGGGAGATTTTGCTTGCAGAACCCTTCTGACACTCGAGGAGCTGTACATGTTGAGTTGATGATTGGGTCAAAGACTTTGATCACTACCTTCTTTGTCATTGACGGCAAGGGGCATACTGATGCCTTTTTTGGAAGAGACTGGATACATGCCAATTGTTGCATTCCTTCAACCATGCACCAAATTCTTATTCAATGGGTTGGAGATGACATTGAGGTTGTCCACGCTGATGATTCTGTGAGCGTTGCTGCTGCTGAGCCTGCTTATTGGGAGTACGATGGTATTGATTGTTTTTCCGGTGAAGTGTTTGGAGAAGGTCCCGTGAATGTCTTCAACGAGGATCAACAAACCGATCCAAGCGAATCGGCTCTCACAAAGTAATTTTAATGGGTAATCCAATCGATGGCAACAAAGGAAAGTTTGGGGCATGGTTTTATGTCGGCCGACAAGTTGGAAGAAATAGATGTTGGTGATGGTACTAAGCCAAGGCCGATGTACATTAGTGCAAGTTTGAATCCAGAATATAAATCACGGTTGGTAGCCCTTTTAAAGGAATTCAAAGATTGTTTTGCTTGGGATTATACAGAGATGCCTGGGTTGGATCGTTCTATTATTGAACATCGATTACCTATTAAGTCTGGTTATCGCCCTTACAAACAACCTCCACGAAGGATCTATAAAGAGGAGGTATTGGCCGATGTGAAGAAGGAGATTGAAAGGTTGTTAGAAGCAAACTTCATTCAGCCATGCGGTATGCGAGTGGATTTCAAATATAGTTCCCCGTATACAAAGAAGAACGGGAAAATGAGGGTTTGCATAGACTTGAAAATCTTAATAAAGCTACTCCGATGGATGGATACCCGATGCCGCTTGCCGATTTGCTAGTAGACGCAGCAGCTGGGTATGAAGTCATTAGCTTTATGGATGGGAATGCTTTGTTATAACCAAATCTTCATGGCAATAGAAGATATCTCAAAGACAGACCTTCGGATGCCCCGTCATATTGGTTTGTTTGAATGGATTGTCATGACATTCGGGTTAAAGAATGCCTACGCAACCTATCAAAGAGCTATGAATTACATATTTCATGAGTTGATCGGCAAAGTTGTGGAGATTTATATTGATGACGTGGTGGTCAAGTCTAGAAACCATGAAGGGCATTTAGCCGATTTGAGGAAGACTCGAGTGCACTAGAAAACATGGTTTAAAAATGAATCCAAATAAATGTGCTTTCGGAGTCTCGGCTGGTGAGTTTTTAGGATTTCTTATCCATAAAGGAGGGATTGAAGTTGGAAAAAAGAGCATGGAAGCAATGGACAAGGTTGTCCCTCCAACTAATCTCACGGAGTTACAATCACTGCTTGGCAAGATTAATTTTGTGAGAAGGTTTATATCCAATCTATCAGAAAGAGTTTTGCCTTTCTCTCCACTTTTGAAGCTCAAGAAAGGTCAAGAATTCATATGGGGTGACGTACAACAAAAGACTTTTGATGAAATCAAAGAATACATGAAGGCGCCACTAGTGCTGGTACCTCCACAACTCGACAAGTCTTTCAAGTTGTACGTGGCGGCCGATTGTCTAACAATAGGATCGGCCCTCATACAAGAGTTTAAAGGAAAGGAGAGAGTGATAGCTTATCTTAGCCGAAAACTCTTGGATCCGTAAAACAAGATATTCGCCTCTGAGAGAAACTTTGTTTATGTGTGTATTACTCGTGTACCAAATTTCGGCACTATTTATTAAATGCCGAATGCGTGGTAGTTTCTAGTTTTGATGTAATAAAGCATATGCTATCGATGCCAATTTTGAATGGGAGGATTGGCAAGTGGATTTTTGCTTTATCAGAATTTGATTTAAGATATGAATCGGCAAAGGCGGTAAAGGGTCAAATTATTACGATTTTATTACACAACATCGTGATCCTTCTATTGAGATGATAAGCATTGTGCCCTGGGTTTTATTCTTCGATGGTTCATCCTGTAGCAAAGGTGGTGGTGCTGGTATTCTCTTAATTTCTCCACAGGGAGTAACTTTTGAGTATGCTATTCCCATTGAATTTTATGTTACTAATAATCAAGCGGAGTATGAAGCATTGCTTAGAGGGCTTCGGCTTCTTATGGAGATAAAAGTCATTCTTTGTTGAAATCTTTGGAGATTCTGAGTTAGTAATCAACCAATTGACTGGCCAATATGAGTGCAAGAATGATGTGTTAAGAGAATATTATGAAGAATGTCGGGAACTCTTGAAAAGCTTTCGAGTAGCAACCTTGCATCATATTCCTAGGGGGCACAATGAAGAAGCAAATAAGTTAGCTCAAGCTGCTTCTGGATATCATGAAAATCAAGAAGTTCTCACTACAAATAAAGATGCTTCCGATGCTGATCAAGTGGTTGATGATTGGAGGTGCGAGATCGCCGGTTATCCGAAGGATCCGTCCGCGAAAGCTTCCCGAAAGCTCGATATAAAAAGCCCTCAAGTTCGTGCTTCTTGATGATCAATTATATTATAAATCTATAGATGGAGTGTTACTTAAATGCTTGAGTCAAGAAGAGGCCGAAAGGTGATGTATGAAGTGTACGAAGGACTATGTGGTGCACATCAATCGCCTTACCGAATGAAGTGGATAATTCGGAGAACCGGTTATTTTTGGCCAACCATGCTTTGGAAGATTGCTTTGAATATTATCAGGGATGTCATGATTGTCAAAAATTCGGCAATATTCAGAAGGCTCCAAAGATCTGCTATGAACCCAATAATCAAACCTTGGCCATTCCGAGGATGGGGTTTAGATTTAATTGGTTAAATTCATCCCCCTTCGAGCAAAGGACATAAGTTTGTGCTCTTGGCCATGGATTATTTTACCAAGTGGGTTGAAGCTATTCCATTGAAGAAGGTCACGTCGAAAAAATATGATCAGTTTTTGTTAAAGAACATATAATTTATAGGTTTGGGATCGCTCAAACTATAACGACTGATCAAGGGACTCAGTTCACCTCCTCGGAGTTTTGTGACTTTGCCGAAGACATGGGAATCAAGTTGTATAATTCTTCTCCTTATTATGCACAAGCCAATGGCCAGGCCGAAGCATCAAATAAGATTATGATCAAGATCATTCAAAAGAAGATTGATGAGAAACCCAAAAGATGGCATTTGGTTCTTAATGAAGCGTTATGGGCTTACCGAATGGCTTGTCACGGATCAACTCAAACATCTCTGTTAACACCGGATTTTGGTAAAGGCCGAAAGATGACAGTGGGCCAAGCATGGCGGTTCGCAAGTATTCAGGAGCATTCGGCAAGTATCCATTCGGCTAGCTCTGGGCAGTTCGGTAAGCATCCACGCGGTCGGCTAACTCTAGGCGATTCGGCAAGCATTCATGCGGTCGGCTATCTTTGAAGGTGGTGGCTTCATTCGGGAAGCAGAAGGTGGCAAGCAGGAAGCCGAATAGAAGAAGAAGAGCGTGATGATCAAGGACTCCGAAGAAGACTATGGCAAGAGAGTCGCCATACTTTTGAGTTACTTTTAATATGTTATGTAAATCGTAACCTCTTAAGATTCATATTATGTCCAGGGTATAAATATAAACCCTCGACCATTGTAAAGGATATTCACAATCAAATCAACACAACCGGCCCGCGCCAAGTTTCGAGTCCCTTTTATCGTGTCGTCGAAGTTCTTCGAGAGGAGTCATCGATCCGTCGACCTCCGTAAGTTCCGCAACCTTGCTATCATATCTAGTATCATGCGGTGGATTTAGATGTTGATGCAAGTAGTCTTGTTCGCTCGACCGGATGGCCGTGCGGCAAAGCGTGCCGCTTGATGATCGTGAAGTCTTTGCTTATGCTTTGTTTATCTCGACTAGATGGCCGTGCGGCAAAGCGTCCGCTTGATAGCTTAGCGAGGCAAGATATTTATCGTCTTTTGTTTATGCTTTGTTTATCTCGACTAGATGGCCGTGCGGCGGAGACGTCCGCTTGATAGCTTAGCGAAGCAAGGATTAGTTATCGGCTCTATTAGATTTGGCAAGATCTAGTAGATCCATTAAGTTACCACGTGTTGCATGTGTTTAATGCTTTCAATTATTTGTAACACTTTTTTGCCCGATCTAGATTGATTAGTTTCGGCTCTACACTTTTATAGATCTATTCGCTCTTTAACGTTCTTATTCTTTTATTATCATGATAAATAGATCATATGCTCAAGTGGCCGAATTAGATCAATCTAGATTGTTACATGTTATGGGTTCTTGCACGTTAGAAACGTTTAGATCTTGATAGGATTGAGTGTCGTGCGGCGGATGCAAGTTCTTGATGGATTTACTCGTGATAGTTTGTTAGTTACTTCTTCATGGACCCCGAGTCGGCTGAATTGCCGAGCTTGGTTATGCTTCAACTTGTAGTTAATTTTCACTTGTTCAAACATGTCTTCTCATGAATGTGTATTCGACAATCAATGCTTTACGTGTTTTGTCTTCGTATTAGCCAAAATGAATCATATGCATAATTGGCGCATGCCTTCTATAGCCGTATGTCGTCGTAAGTGGCTTCAGGGGCCGTATATACGGAACTGCCTGCGGTCTCATCCGCACGTTCGATTTTATATTTAACAATCTTTTGTCCCTTGTCGGTTTTCAGGTCAAACCGACCGCACGCTTCCCGGATCTCCAAACCGTGCGGGCGTCCGATTGAAGCCACGCTTTTCGGCTTGCCGTGTGTGAGGCACGGAGAGTCACATTTCGTGTCAACACACTTTTTGGCACGCCTGGTGGGACCACGTTGCTCAAGATGTCTGAAATCAGCAACAATCACGTTCGATGTGACTTTGGATGAACCGCCTGAAGATGTAAGAGAGTTGGTGCAACAAGCATGTAATCGGTTTCAGCGAGAAAATGTTTGATGTCCTTCTCCAAGAACAAGAGCAATAAGATCATCCAAAAGCAATCGTTGCCAAGAGTTCTTCTTCCGCATCGTCTGATTACACCGAAGAAGAAGAAGCTCAAAAGGTGTCGGAGTTGGTTCACAAAGCTTTGGGAGAAACTATTACAAATCATAACACGCCCTTCTTGAACACTTTTCGATGCGATCATGGTTAGTACCTTCGCCCAACGGCCGATAAGTATTTTGAGGAGAATGCAGGCCCAATTGTGGACCAACGCTTTTCAATCCACCAAAGTACCAAGAAAAGCCTGAGGGAGGTGAAGGAGCATCCGGTTCAAACAATGATGGACCAATCCCTAATGAAAAACAGCAACCTCCTACTTATGGTCAGGTAACATTTGATACAACAGAAGATGTACCACGGTCGACTTTCAAGGTATCTCCAAAGATCGAACAGATGCAGAGAAACATGTATGGAGATGGATACCAAGAATTTATCGATTACATCGCTCTAGATGCTTTGCCGAATCCGGGATACTGAGAGCGCATCGGGAATACCTTCTAGAAGACAAGCACGTGGAACCCCGAAGTCGGATGTTGATATCATCATGCATAGGATGGCTGATATGATGCAAAGATCGCTTCGGCCTAAAGCCAAAGAATCAATCCTATTCATACAAGTCTCATTATCCGAATGGTACAATAGAGTCGCACTTCCTCCGAGGGTGAAACCTCCGACGGACTTGACTAAGTTTTTACGGTCAAGATGATACTAGCACCGTGGAACATATCGGTCGGTACTTGATGCAACTTGGGGAAGTATCCACGGATGAAGCTTGGAGGATTCGGTATTTTCTCTTGTCCCTCACAGGGGCCAGCTTTCTCATGGTTTACCTCATTGCCCCATTCCATTGGTACGTGGGCGAGAACTGAACAAAAGTTTCATGCATATTTCTTCACGGGTACTAATGAAAAGAAGCTAGTCGACCTCATGAGTCCGAGACGTAGAGCTAATGAAACACCGTAAGAGTATCTTCGCAGATTTAGAGAGACCAAGAACCTTTGTTATTCATTGAACTTACGGATGATCGGTGCACAGGATGGCGATAGCGAGCATGCGGCGAATGTCGAGAGAAGTCATTCGGCATGGAATTTGATGACCTTGGTCAACTTTCACAACGACTAGCTGCTATGAGTAATCAAGCTCGAGGGGTTCAAGAGAGACAACAAGCTTTCAAAAGGGGAACATTGCTAGTGAAATGTATCAAAGTTTCCGGAAGAAGCGTATGAGTATGATGATGATGATGAGATAGCTGCAAATGAATTGACTTGGGCGAAGGAACCTACTCGGGTTAGCCAGGCGTTGGTTGAGGCAACAAAAGGGAACTTATGATTTTGACGTCTCCAAGTCGATAAGCTCTTTGATTTGTTAGTGAGGGAAGGACGCATCAAACCGCCGGATGGACATCCTATGCTTTGCGCCCCGAAGGAGTGAAAGACAAGAAATATTGTGGCTATCATAACACTAATTCTCACTCTATCAATGATTGCCGAGTGTTCGGGGTTCGATTCGAAAGGCTATCCAAGAGGGACATCTGAAGTTTGATGGCAAAATGAAGGTTGACGGTCAGCCTTTCCCTCGAACATGATTTCTTTCTCTCGTAAGTATGGTTTCTGCAGATGATCCCAAAGGAAAAGGTAAGGTGAAGGTGTTAACCTCTGACAGAGCAAAGAAGAACGGTGCTGTCGACCCTAATCAGCAGATTACGACTGAGGAGCTGAAAGAGAAAGTTCGGTTCAAGAATAGCCGAACCCAAAAAGGTGAAACTTCTAAGCCTAGGGTTACATCACGTATTTTGCTGAATAAGTGGCGGAGGCAGCAGGAACGGGAATATTATGAAGAGCAAAAGTTTATAGAAGAACGCCGGAAATATGAAGAAGAAGTGTATCGCAGAGAGCAAGAAGAGCACGTAAGGGAGATGGAGCAGTCTCATTGGGGGTGTTCATTCTTTAAACATTGCTGGAATGAAGGCTTGAAGTTGCTGCTAGAAATAATTGCCCCGAATGCGTGATCGGTATTTTGGGTACAGGGCAATCTCGAGTCAACCGCCGTCCAGTCCATGAAAGACTTGGAATACAATTTCCTGAGGACGATCGGCGCGTAAAAATAGATAGTTTTGAAAATCAGCAAAGAAAGAGGTTTGCAGATCGACGATGGACTCATCACAAGGAATACAATCCTCATGAATACATTTGGCAGAAAGGACAATGGTGTCCTCCGGGACTGAGGAAGAGCCAGAAAAGAAGAGTTCAGCGTTTGAGAAACAAAGAACTGGAGCAAGCCGATGCAGAGGAAAAAAAAATCGGCATGGCGCCCTAAAAGAAACCCGATGAGCATGGCCCGTCGGTGATGCATGCATGGCCTTCTTTCTCCCATCGGAATTCATAGCTCCCGAGAGTCAAGATATCCAAGAAGAGGTATACTCCGATTTTGATGAAAGTGAGTTTCGTGGATTTGATGGCTCGGCTTGTATTGACACAACAGCAACGTTCGACAAGCCAGCCCAAACATCGCCATTTGAAACCACTTTATTTGAAAGGATATGTCAACGGCAAACCTCGACCAAGATGTTTGTTGATGGAGGAGCTGCTATCAACATTATGCCATACACCACCTTCAGGAAGCTTGGAATGACAAGTGAAGATTTATTGAAGACCGACATGATTCTCAGGGATTTTGCCGGCAATCCTTCTGACACTCGAGGAGCTGTACATGTTGAGTTGATGATTGGATCAAAGACTTTGATCACTACCTTCTTTGTCATTGACGGCAAGGGGGCATACAGACCTACTTACGGGAAGGGACTGATTCATGCCAATTGTTGCATTTCTTCAACCATGCACCGATTCTTATTCGGTGGGTTGGAGATGACATTGAAGTTGTGCACGCTGATGATTCCGTAAGTGTTGCTTTGCTTTGGAGCCTGCTTACTGGGAATATGATGGCATTGATTGTTTCTCCCAAAGTATGGGAAGAAGGTCATGTGAATGTTTTCAATAGAGATCAACAGCCGATCCAAGCAGTCGGCTCTCATAGTAATTTTTAATGGGTAATCCAATCGATGGCAACAAAGGAAAACTGGGACGAGGTTTTATGTCGGCCGACAAGTTAGAAGAAATAAATGTTGGTGATGAAGCTAAACCAAGGCCGATGTACATTAGTGCAAGTTTGAACCCAGAGTACAAAACACAGTTGGTAGCCCTTTTAAAGGAATTCAAAGATTGTTTTGCTTGGTATTATACGAGAGATGCCCGGATTAGATCGCTCTATTGTTGAACATCGGTTACCTATTAAGTCCGGTTATCGTCCTTACAAACAACCTTCACGAAGGATCTATAAAGAGGAGGTGTTGGCCGATGTGAAGAAAGAGATCGAAAGATTGTTGGAAGCAAATTTTATTCGGCCATGCAGGTATGCAGAATGGATTTCAAATATAGTTCCTGTATACAAGAAGAATGGAAAGATGAGGGCATGCATAGATTTCAAAAACCTTAATAAAGCTACTCCGATGGATGGATACCCAATGCCGGTTCTTGACTTCTTTGGTAGATACGGCAAATTGGATATGAAATTATTAGTTTTATGGATGGGAATGCTGGTTATAACCAGATTTTCATGGCAATAGAAGATAGTTTATGGGCATCATGCTGTTTTACCATGGGAGTTGAAGACGGGATCAAGACGAGTTATGTTACAAAAAGAATTGGGAAAGGAAGATTATACGAATTTGATGGTAGACGAGTTAGAAGATTTGCATCAGATTCGTCTCAAAGCACTGGAAAACATTGAGAAAAACAAAATGCGTGTTGCCAAATATTATAATAAGAAAGTCAAAATAAAGCAATTCACAGAAGGTGATCTGGTTTGGAAGACTATACTGCCGATTGGATCAAAAGACAGGGCATTCGGCAAATGGTCTCCGAATTGGGAGGGACCCTTTCGGGTAGAAAGATGTGTGCCTGGCAATGCATATATTTTGAAGACTTTGCTCGGAGAGGAGTTTACCAGGGCTATTAACGGAAGGTTTCTTAAGAAATTTTATCCCAGTGTTGAAGTTGGTTCATAAAAAGGGATTTGAAATCAAGCATAGCCGATGGAAGAAACATCGCCTTTAGCCAAAAAAAATTGTGAAACCAAAACAGCCGATATGGTTCATATCGCCTCTAGTACAAAAATATCTACGTTTAGCCGAATGGTTTGAAATTGACTTCGGCATTCTGACCGGTTGGTTTATCGGGACAAGAGAATGGTGAAACCTTGAATGACAATATTCAGTGACATGTCAAATCGTTTGCGACGCAAGACTGAGATCTAATCGACTAAAGTGACGTCACTGCATTCGGGGAAAATCATTCAGAGCTGCTTTGATTCAGAAAAATGCTGAAGACAACTATTCGGCATCCAACACAAGAGTCATGAACAAACATATCTTCAGAAAGTGATTTCATTATTTACATTCAAATCCCTAATCACAAACTACTCCTGGAATAACTTGTTCAGGACGGACTGAGGATTGGTAGACTCGGCGAGGGCAGCAGCATGATCTTCATACTGCTCCAGACGCTCATTGATGTCCTCAATCTCATGAGGAGGGCCACCAGCGAAGCCGACGGCTTGGAAGGAGTAATCCTCGTTGGTCTGGGAGGACATCGCCGCCAGACCGAGGGACACACCAAGGTGCACACCTTGGATGACGGCCTGATCAACACGGCCGTCCACAGCATCCAGGCGTGCCTCGGCAGTCTCCCCCTGGGCATTCACCTTATCGGCTGCCCTATTCGCCGCCGCCTTCAAACGCTCATTCTCTGCAGAAAGTGCTGAGCGAGAAAAGCAAGTTAACACACGAAGAGGATTGAGATAGAAGGAATTTGTGCAGGGATGTCGAACTGTGATGGCGTCGCAGAGCTGCTTGCGCTGATCCTCCCATTCGGCTTGCGCGATGCCGAACTGTTTGGAGACGTCACCCAGCTCGTTCCGGGCTTCGTCCCTCTCCTTGCGGAACCTGAGCGCCTCCTCGTGGACATACAGAGGGTCCTCTCCCTCCGATTCCGCCGGACCCCAGGGGTTGGCGTTGTAGGAGTTGTCGGACTCCGACGAACTCGACGAACCGGGAGGAGGCGGAGGCAGGGACCGGCTGGTCCGAGGTGCCCGGTTGAGTCACCACCATCGGGGGAAGGAGGTGGTACCGCCGCTGATGACCCTCGCCCCGAGTAGATGAAGGAAATCAGGGTTAGGAGAGGTGAACATGAAGCACGAACCGTAAAGAAACAACTGATTGATTCTCACCCGTGACGCTGACGGCGCGGTGCTCGGCTTCCCTCTGCCTCTCCCTCGGCAGGACGCTTGCCACGGTCATCGCCACTCGCCATTGGAGCCCTAGAAACTAGATGTCTTCTGGGATGATTTGAGCAGAGGAATGAAGAGACGCCGATGAGAATGCTAGTCGGAGTTAATAGTGAAGGCCGAAGAAGGGCTTTATTTATAAGCCGAAGTGGAGATCGTGGCGTATGCTTCGGAGTATCCCAAGCGACGAAATAGGGTTTATTCCTTTTGGGCCGTTACCGGACTGGGCCAGGCTCGGCTAAATCAAAAAACGACGGTTCAAAGGAATCGACTATTCTCCTAATCGGGAAGTCTGAGGCAGTCAGCTATCCCTCTAATCGGGAAGCTTAGAACATTCGGCTATGTCATCAATCAGGCAGAGATAAAAAAAAACTGAAACATAACAAGGAATACAATTGTTCAGAATCACACTATGTTACATCTGAGTATATTACAAGCCGAATGTTTTACTCGTTTAAGAACAGTTTGATTGCATCCATGGCATCATTCCTAATTCGGCTAATCTCATCTAGCACCTGCTTATCGTCATCTTTAGAACCTTGAATTTTGATGAGTCTTGCTTTGGTCTGTTGGTTCTCTCTGATAACAGATGCTATCTTGATTTTGGCCGCGTCAATGGATTTTGGCAGGCTGGTAATTTTGTCTTTATGAGACTAGATTTTTACGTTCAATTGGGCTAATTGAGCTTCCAGTCTAGCCTTCTCCTCCTCCATAGATTTCAGTTCAGGCTCCAAGGTCGCCAAGGATTGTTTAGCAGCCTGAATCTGAGAATGCAGCTCTTTGGCTTGTTGCTTCTTCATCAGATTGTCACTCTGCAGAGCAGCTCTGGAGGCCATGTTCTTGTTTGCCCTCCTGACCTTACCAAGGTGGTCATCAAGATGAGTTGCAGATTCTAAGGGAATCCTGAGAGTTGGAGGAATTTCTTGATCAATGAACTCAACCAGGTCCCTTATCTGATCTGCATCTTGGACCAGGATGTTTATGTCCTTAGCCAACAGGAGAGCTATTTCCTTTAGCCGAGCTTGATTTTCTGCCGATAACCTCTGCTGAGATGTAGCTTCTTCACCTCCCTCATTGATGTACTCTTCAACTGTGAAGGAGTAGCTAACGGTCGGCTTGATATCATCCTTAAGAAAAAGAGAAAAACTGTTAGCTGATTGATCGAGCTTGCTAAAGAATTCAGTAGAGCAAGACCTTACCTTCTGAACAGAGTCTCCCTCAATTTGGATCCTGCCCTGGCTTGGTTGAGGACTTGATTGGATGCCCAGGGATGATGAGTGTGAAGTCTGGTGAGGAGAAGATTCTTCTGCTATCTCATCCAAAATATCATCTGAGAGTGAGTAATGAAATGCAGAGAGCAGTGGGTAAGTTTGGCAAAAGAAAGAAAAGAGGATATGTGGAGAAAATCTGACCAATGGCTCCATGAATTTCTGCACTGTCAGCAGAAGCATGAGGGGAGGATTCTTCTACTGTCCTGTCCAAAGGTTGGTCTATTTCTAAAAATACGAAGTAGCAAAATGTGAGAACTAATCAGTACATCTAGTACCAAAAAATAAAATAATCGACTGAAAGAATAATACCAATGTGGCCAGTAGTTTCTTGGAATTCTGCATCTCCAGCAGAGGCCTGAGGGAGGATCTCAGTGGTTGTTGAAGCATTGGCCGACCTTGAAAGTTTGACCTGTGGCTGCAGGCAGGAGAAATAAGCACAAAATTATTGCTTAAATGAGATTCAACAAAGGCTGACAAGGTATACCTTAGGAGACAGTTTGGCTTTCTTGGATCTTGTCCTCCTGGGCACAGCGACATCCTTGCTTGATTCAGCGGTGGCTTTCCTTTTGCTTTCTCCTCTTGAAGGTGCTGTGCCCAAAACCGCTGGAGTTTTCATAAAGGCTGCCAAAGTGGGGGCATTAAACCCCAAAGCAGGAATAGGTCCAGCCTGGTAGTACTGAGCCACTTGAGTAGGAGGAATAGGCTCAATATCCTGTGAATGACAAAGTATTGAAAAATCAGGAATGAATCCAATGGCTAGAGAAATTGTGGGTACAAGAGAATCACCTCACTATCAGAGTCAAACTGAGCTTGCAGGTCTTGACATAGAGGATGCGCTGGTATGTTGAAAATGTGAGCACGCCACTCTTGCCACCAAGAGACAAACAAGGGATGGGCAACATCTATCAGCCCAAGAGGGGAAGGTTCATATACAGGCAGGTCCCATCTAAGTTCAAAAACTTTTTTGGCCTCCATGTCATCTCCTATTTTCTCTCTGGGCCTTATAGTTTTTGAGAAGAATAGCCTTGGGGGCAACTGCCCACACCCTAATTGCCTGGCCACCATGTTTGGGTTGTAGAATTCATAGGTGGGGTGCAGTAACCTCCCATGGTGAAATTCTGCCGGCAAAACACAAGGCTTGATGAAAGAATTGAAGATCTCTGTGGATGGTTTGTCTGAACAACCAGTCTCATAGCTAAACTTGCAGGGCAGAGTCAGGTTTTCATTTTCTCTGTAGGGAAGCCAGAGTACATTCTCAAAACCTCTGAAGAATAGCTTGAAGAGATGACCAATGTCTATGTCAATGCTGACAGAGGAGGCTGCTTCTCCATATGTCTGACAGGCCTTTTCTTTTACTGTGTCATCTTCGGTATGATTGACTGAAGGGAAGCCTAAATCATGAAGATCTACAGACACTATTTGATGCATGTACAACTGTAGCCACATCTGGACAAACCACCAAGGGCTATTCACACAGTGTATTTCTCCATGCTGGCGCATTTGAACAGTGATCTGGTGCATCATATGATAGGTAGCCCCTAAGAGATACTTGCCCAAAGGAATCAACGTACCTGAAGCCAAGTCTTCAGCCATCACCATATGATTCAGGGTTGGTTCATTGGACTTTCCACAGAAAATGAATCTGCACAGCCACATGTTCAGGAAAGCCTTGTATTCTTTGTCGAGCACAGCACCAGATGATTTGTAACTATTGATGTATTTCATCCATCCACCTCCTGACTTAACTGTCTTTTGGCTACTGCTACTCTTGTACTTGGAGGGGTACACTGGTGCTGTCACGTTTAAACCAGTCATCATGAAGATGTCAGCCAGAGTAAAGGACATTGGGCCATGACCAAAGATGAAGGCGTTAGCGACATCGGACCCGAAAATGAGTGGTCTGCATCGGAAGGGAGTCGTTCCGGGGTGTCTCTGCCAAGGATAATTCCAGGCAATGCTGAATGTCTTGGGACTCCCAGTGACTGCTGCTTTTCTCCAACATCCTCCGGTACCAATTTCGCCATCCGGCAATTGGAGGAAACGGCCAAGTCTTGAAGGTATTTGGCCACTGATTCGGCGGGGCGACTCCAGATTTGAAAGGAATCCTCATGGTCTCCTTCTCTACAAACTCAATCGGGTCGGAATCTCCCATTGGACCCAACAAATAAGAATCAGGATTTGCTGCATAAGGAATCAAGATCTCGTCCTTGTATTCCTTCAGAAAACAGTACAACAGGGGGAAAGTGAGTCGAAGGAAAAAGACGGATCGATTTGAAAGTTGCCGAATACATGAGAAAAAGCAAGAATTACCTCTGGAACTCCATCTGGGTCACCATTGAAAGCCTGAAGCGGATTCGAATCTAAGATCAAAGGACTCAAGTTTCGGGCGGCAGCTACGAGTTTGAACAGTGTTGACCTAAACAAGGAACGAGTTTGTGGTCAATTTCGGAATAAAATCACTTTTATCCCGGAATTGAGGGGGCATGTGTTAACACTGGATTTTGGTAAATGCCGAGAAGATGACAGGTGGGTCAGTACGTGGCAGGCTCACAAGAGGCAAGTATTCAAGAGCATTCGGTAAGCATCCATTCGGCTGACTCTGGGCAGTTCGGCAAATGTCCGTGTGGTCGGCTGACTCTGGGCGATTCGGCAAGCGTTCGTGCGGTCGGCTATCCTTGAAGGCGGTCGCTCCATTCGGGAAGTAAAGGTGGCAAGCAGGAAGCCGAATAAAAGGCGAGAAGCGTGATGATCAAGGACTCCGAAGAAGGCTATAGCAAGAGAATCGCCATACTTTTGAGTTACCTTTAATATATTGTGTAATCGTAATCTCTTAGGATTCATGTTGTGTCCAGGGAATAAATATGAACCCTCGACCATTGTAAAGGATATTCACAATCAAATCAATACAACCGGCCCCGTGCCAAGTTTTCGAGTCCTTTGTCGTGTCGTCGAGTTCTTCGAGAGGAGCCATCGATCCGTCGACCTCCGTAAGTACCGGCAACCTTGCTATCATGTCTAGTATCATGCGGTGGATTTAGATATTGATGCAAATAGTCTTGTTTGTCTCGACCGGATGGCCGTGCGGCAGGCGTCTGCTTGACGATCAAGAAGTCTTCGCTTATGCTTTGTTTATCTCGACTAGATGACCGTGCGGCAGGCGTCCGCTTGATAGCTTAGCGAGGCAAGATAGTTATCGGCTCTATTAGACTTGGCAAAATCTAATAGATTCATTAAGTCATCACATGTTGCATGCGTTTAATGTTTCTACATATTCGTAACACTCTTTTGCCCAATCTAGATTGGTTAGTTTCGGCTCTTTACTTTTATAGATCTATTTACCTTCTAACGTTCTTATTCTTTTATTACTATGATAAATAGATCTCATGCTTATGTAGCCGAATTAGATCAATCTAGATTGTTACATGTTGTGGGTTCTTGCACGTTAGAAACGTTTAAACTTTGATAGGATTAGGTATCGTGCGGCAGATACAAGTTCTTGATTGGTTTACTCGTGATAGCTTGTATGTTCCTTCTTCATGGACCCCGAGTCGGCTGAATTGCCGAGCTTGGTTATGCTTTAACTTGTAGTCAACTTTCACTTGTTCAAACATGTCTTCTCATGCATGCGCGTTCGGCAATCAATGCTTTACGCGTTTTGTCTTCATATTAGCCGAATGACTCATATGCATGATTGGCGCATGCGACTTCTATAGGCGTATGTCGTCGTAAGTGGCTTCGGGGGGCCGTATATACGGAACTGTGCGGTCTCATCCGGCACGTTCCGATTTTGTATTTAACAATCTTTTTGTCCCTTGTCGGTTTTCGAGGTCAAACCGACCGCACGCTTCGGATCTCCAAACCGTCCGGCACCCGATTGAAGCCACGCTTTCCGGCTTGTGCCGTGTGTGAGGCACGGCGCCGTCACGTTTCGTGTCAACAAATACAAAGCCAATCATTAGCCTCTAAGGGTTCCTCAGCCCTGGTAAAAACTGGGGGACGGGTCTCGGTAAAGTCCACATATGTAACCTCGTTGTGATTGCGACGGCCATGATTCTCATGTGGTGCATTCTGATTTTGCTGACCCATTTCCGCAATAGACGGGAATTCTCGGTGGTGGCATTTATTAAAGCCGCCATTGCTTCATAAGGGCTGGGGTGTTTGGTGGTGCTGCTGGAACCGCACCTCCCTCGTGTGAAGAACCAGCGCTAGTATGGTCAGACATCTGTTATAGACAAGATCATATTTATTCACAAGCATTAACACGAACTAGCCACACGCTATTCTGTAGGAAGAATAGATAGGACCTATAAGATTGAGATCCTTAGGGCTAGCAAGAATAGGATTGATTTTACTTAGCCCAACCGCTTTTTAACGGGGATGTGATTTTAAACAAGTGAATTAAACATGATGCATGATCGAACCTACGGATCAAGCAAAAGACTTTTTAAAGTAACATATGCATTCTTTTAGTAATATAGGGCAAAAGGAAAACAACATGATACTCCGCTTAAGACTATTTTAAATAGCACCTAAAAAGGCTACTAAAAAGAATTAAGACGGAGCAGAAGCAATTTGGACTAAATCCATTTAACTTTTGAATCTAAAATATTTTGAAGTTTTTGAAAAGTAACACTGCGAGTATCTTTGCAAGTACCGCTCTGATACCCTCTGTGGCAGAACCTTCTAAATTATATGGCCCACAAGCACCTGACATTGTCCCTAAGACCTCTGTCAGCCGTACTTGTACACTACATAACCTAGACTGTTCCGTCGGGTGGATCCCCGATAAACCACGATTCCTCCAGGATCGATACTTACAGAGACATCACAGTATTACAACAGTTTTCATACAAAATACCAGAGTAGCGGAAGACTTACAATAACTTAATTTACAAAACTTTTGTCAAACTTATACAAACCAGAGTAGCATTATTACAAACAGCGGAAGTATCATTACTTAACTTTATTACATTCACATCAACGAAAGTGCCCTGCCCGGGGGGCCAATCAACCTAGTCCTCGTCAGACACTTCATCAACGACCGTCATGCAGCAAGGGCCATAGCACACTTGCTCATACGGTTCACCTGCAACAGGGGTTAAACAAACCCTGAGTACAAAAGTACTCCGCAAGACTTACCCAACAAAAAAATTGGGGAGAAGACTCAGGAATGCTGGCTAATAGGAATCAAGGTGAGGCTTTAGCAAGATCAAAGGACACCTTTTGCAAAAAGAGACTAAGCCAATCCTTACTATGCCAATCACTTGTCAACCATGTATCAGATTCAAAACTTTCCATCATCAACTTCCATTATTATTACGATGCTGGTGCTAGGATCAAGTCTCTCATATCGTGGAGCAACGACGATTCGAATCGCTTTATATACCCAGCTGGGGCTTCCTAGCCACACGATGTATGCAGGACCAAGCATCTCACATACATCAACTCACGCTTGCATTTCTCCAGACCAGAACGGGTCCTAGCCACGAGAGCATAGTACACCATCTCCCTACGCCGTCAGTCACAACCGTCGACGGTGCGCTCGTAGTGTGAGTACACGCTACTTACCGTTCCGGTTATCCGTTCTCGTCATGGATAGTACAAGGGAGCTTACCACCATTAGCATGCGACTAGTACTATCCAATAACCTCATGATCCAAGGGCCAAGGCAACGAACGGTGCTTAACCGACTCACAAGTGGACGACACTACACCAGGGCACTAGCCCCTCCTGGTGCAAGTCACTCCACCCGGTCTCAATTTACTCATCATCATGCTCTTGTTGCGTACCCTTGACCCGATCAAAGTGAAGGGATACCAACAAGTAACATCAAATTTTCATAATTGCCCTCAACGGGGATTTTGTTATCACACCTTTAAAAACAGTTCATAAAGCATTTGCTATGTGCAGGGCTAAGCATACACTAGCATTTTCGAAATCAAAACAGGTATCCAGGGTTGATATCAAGGTACGGTAAATGCATCAAATAAGGATATCACACAACTCCTATTACCTAATGCATCACATCATCAACATACGATATAAAAGATTTTCGAAATACAAGGAAGAGTCTGAATGCATCCGGGGCTTGCCTTGGGGCTCAACGAAGTTAGGTGCAGTGATGACACTGTTGAGATCAGGACCAACCTCTTCACGCCGAACACCTTCTTCAGACGGCACGGCTACACGATTGAGATGCATGATCACAATGCAGTAATAACGACATGCGATAATGATGCAACGATAGTTAACCTATCTTGAGTACAACTTCCCTTCACGGTATAGTTGCACTAAGAAGGTATAGCTAGCGTCGACAACGACGGACTAACGATTCGCAATCAACATGAAATGCCGAAGGTCATTAGGGTTAATGACCTAGGGTCATCACTCAATCCCAAAATCAAGCAACCCTAATAGTGATTAAGGGTGATTACTAATTTATTAACCATTTTTACAGTCGTTGAAAGCCACTAATTAACTTGCTAATTGGGGATTAACTAAACCCTAATTAATTAAGAATTATCTAATTAAACATTAATTAATTAAGGTATTAATTAAGCATAAAACAAAAATTAGTCAAAACATGATCAAACTTCATAATTAAGATCATCATCACCTAATTAGTTCACAAAACAAATTTCATGATTTTTGGACTTATTTTTAATTATTAAAAATCGTGGAAGTGGCATTTAATAATTTAAAGGAGCAATTTTTATTGTAAACAAAAGTTACTGAAAACCCGGGGTTAGCATTTTTCTTGAATAGATCATCACTCAAGGATCACAGATATATATTTTTCACATTTTTAGTTGCCCAAATAAAATTAATACAAAAAGATGAAAAATAGCCTTTAAAAACATAAAAAGAAAAAAGAAAAGAACTAAACTCCTCTTCGCGGGCTCACTTGTGCGGCCCGTCCCGCACGCCCGCCGCCTGCTTTCCCAGCGTGCGTGCTGTGGCGCACGCCTTGCTCCGGCCCAACCAAGCCCGGCGGCCCCTCTTTCCTCTCCTCTCTCTCTCTCACTCTTGCCGACACGGGGGTCCCGCGTGTCGGCCTCTCTCCCCCCCCTTCTTCTTCTCGGCCCGAACCGGCAGCGGCGGCGCCGTCCGCCCATCTCGTCGGCGGCGAGGCCGGGCGGCGCTGAGGGCTCCATCACCTTACTCTCATCCCGGCGGACACGACAAGCTACTACACGGCTACTGCTCGTCACTGGAGCTCACGCGGCGGCGACCACCGTGTCTCGGCGGCGGCACGGCTCATCGACGACGGCCAACGACGGCGATAAAGGTAGCTCAAAGGCTGCTTCCTAACTCAACTCGACATGGCAAAGCTATTTAGCTAACGCAATCGAGCTATCAACTAACAAAACGAGCACGAGGACCAGGCGGAGCTCACCGGCGGCCGAAACCGGAGATGGAGAAGACGATGGCACGCGAGCGACTCAGGCGATTATAGCTAGCACTTCTCGGCTTGGATGGTAGACGAGATGGTGGCGGGCGTGTGTGCAAGCAATCGGGGATGACAGTGGAGTGAGGCGAGCGAATTTTGCCGGCGGGCAGAGGCGGTGCAACGACGGCGGTGGAAGAAAAAAGAAATGGCGACGACGCCACCGCTTTTATAGGACAAGGAGAAGGTCGAGGAGGTGGCCAGGACTTTCGCGACCTTGCCCAGGTGGTTGCCCACGCGTCTCGGCCGGGCGAAGGCGCGAGAACACCACGGCGGCCGGCGACCAGGCGGGATGGGCAGAAGGGAAAGGGAATTTCACCCCCCGGGTTACTGTAGCACAGTGACAGCTCACTTTCTCCCTTTTCAAATTGCTCCCAAAATTTGAATAAAGGTTGAAAAATTCCCGAAATACAGATTGCACAAAAATTCATGCTCTACAACTTTCATTTAAGAAGTTTTGTCAGAATCCAAATAATTTTTGAATTGCATTTCAAATTTGAAAATGAGCTCAAATTCTAGTTTTTGGGATTCCAAAATTACTTTTAAATTTTGAATAAAAGATGAAAATCTCCAAAAATAAAAGTTGTTCTATTTTTCAAGATATAAAACTTTTATTTAGAAAGTTTTTCTTGAAATTGAATAATTTTTGAATTGGAGTCTAAAATGCAAAAGGGGACTATTCCCAATTTGGAGAACTTTTGAAATTAGTTCAAATTTTATTCAAAAAATTGAAAAACTTTATATACCAAAGTTGTAGAGCTCAAAGAGATGCACAAACTGTATTTTTGGAGTTTTCCCAAATTTTGAATATTTTGAGATGAAATTTGTAAAGGGGCAAAACACCTTGGAATTTAGGGTTTTCGAAAAGGAATTTCAAATTGAAACTTTGGGCAATTAATTAATGATGTTGTGGAACTTTTCAAACCCAACCATTAGCATACTTTCAAAGTAAAAACTTCATACTTTGAAATAGCGCCATTGGTTAGCAACTTTTATTTAGAAAATCAATTATGGTTAGCTCCCAGAAATTGAAAATGAAATTCAAGTCCAACACTTAACCAACTAGGGTTAGGGTTTGGGATTCGGATTCCGAATTCAATTTTGGTTCTCGCTTTTGCATCATTTGACTTGTAAAACACAGTTAGGGTATAAGCAAGAGTTAGCCAAGCACTATACACACCAAGGTTGCTTTTAGTTGATCACTTTTATAAATAAAAGTAAAAATTGTGAGTGAAATTTAATGACATGCACATTCACATACGATATCAAAGAGCGCAACCAAACTCTAGAATTATAAACTCATTTTAATCACTCTCATTAGGGTTCTCTAATCATGAATGCTCATGCGATGATGATGACGACATGGCAAGTTTAGGTTAACGTAACACCGAGGGTGTTACAGAATCTCCGCTCCATCAGCTATCGGGCTACTGTTCATACTAGGCCCCGCGTGCACAGTTTAGTTTTTTTAACAAATTACCAGTTTCGTTTTTCACTCATCTTTAAGCCGGCGTACTGGTGTCTAATCCATCGCACGACTATCATGTGACTGTCAAAAAAATCCTTTGTATGTATAGGAGAAATCCATCGTACCAGACTTCTCCATGCGTCTATCTTGCTGCCGCTACTAGCAGTCCTATTGTGCCACTATATTTAAAAGAGGATAAATATTGTCTTGAATACAAAGGCTATCTAGTGTAAAATTCACTATCTTCTACCACTCGATTGTAGATTTTTTCTAATTTTGCGTCAGCCGTTCTTAGAGCTAATTTTAAGTAGTCATTACTTGTCTTTTATATGCAGATATGTATATGCAGAAAAAACAAACCATATAAATAGCTTTAGGCTTATTATCGCTACAAACGAACGAAACTTAAAAGAACGCCCGTTCACCACAACATATAGGCGCGACCAGCAACTGTACGCGTGGCATCGCGCGCGTACCTTCTTAGTATGTATAGATTGTGACATCGTGTCACTGCGCTCTCGGCCCATCCAACCAGTCACAGCAACACAGCGTCCCACAAACAAGCGTAGTGCAATCATACATTCCCCGTCGTGCTAAAGTGAGATTTATATATGAATCAATTTTAGTAATATATAATATATTTAAAAAAATTCGTGTCACATAATTTAACCTAAAGTTTTGATCTATGGTATGATAAAAAATATTAAATTTATCGCATATAATTTATTTTGAAAATAAAAAGGCTAATTTTGCTTTTAGAAATAGTTTTTGCAATGTATAAGTTCATTGATCATTACTATGCTGAGAGTGGCGGCCGACATGTTGCTACCCAAGGACGCGATCAAGACGTAGAAACGCCTCAAGTTTAATGATCCACCAAAGTGAAAGAAGCTAATGTGAAGCTGAAGATCTGAAGCCAGAGTCCTGAACTCTGATAGGAGGACTTCTTCATGCTGTGTTTCTAGAAATACTCTGCCTTTCTGTTGCTTTTGAGCGCCACATGTCTTGTGGCAGTATGAAAAACTCTGGAGGAAATGCCCCTCTTCTTTTGATCGTGTAGGTTATCGTGCTTTAGTGCTTTAGCTCCCTCCTCTGAGATAGAGGTTTGGTTTAGCTCAGTAATTTCAGATCTTTGGCTGTCTTTTTCTAAACTCTGTCTGGACACTTGTATTTCTGTTTTTATTTTGAAATGGAAAATCCCTGGTTGGAAAAAAAATAAGTTCACTAATCGTCATGTAGTGCGCCTGTGTTTTAGGAACGTGACACCTTCTAGCATATGGTTTGCTATGAAATGCATCCTTCAACTTTTACAGTAAAATAAGCCGCCTAGGTTATGGTGGTTATACATACTAAATTTATTCACAAAATTTCTAGTATTTATATGTAACATAAGATTCTATGGCATGCTAGAGCACCTGTTGATAGTCTAGTTCAATTCAAATTTACCTCCACGATATGTAAATCAACCATGGTTTAGCTGTTTAGGTTTCTTGTGATAGAGACCATCTATCTAGATTCTAAGCCTTAGAGTTGGTATGGTTTGCTTATTTTTCTAGATTTATTCCCAAGAAAAAAGCAATGCTATTAATTAATGGCTAGGCAACAGGCTTGTCGATAACAAGGCATCTGTTTTAATCTTAGCATTCAATGGCTTAGGGCCTGATTGGTTTGCTACCAAAATTTGCTACATCAAGAATTTGACAAACCATGATTTTGGCTAGTATTTGGTTGACTACAAAATTTTATCAACTTCTTACATTTGGCTTGCTAAATCCTTGGTAACTTTTTTTTCTCAACTTTTGGCTTGCCAAATTCTTGGCATAGTAAATTTTAGTAGCCAACCAATTAAGCTTACAGTGCTTGAAAATGCCTTCTAATGCCTCCCAATGCCTCCTAATGCCTTGATAAATAACTATTTTTGTTGATTTGATTTTCATTTAAGGGCAATTTAGTCATTGTACACAGCCCTCCCACACTCCACCCCCGTGCGACTGCTGGATGGCAAGGAACGGCATGGATGGAGCGACTGCTAGATGCAGTCGTGAGGGTCGACTGCAGAGGATTTCGTTTCGTATTCTTGTTGTTTTTTATGTCTTGTGTGATATGTTAGATAGCAACTTTTGATTTGCTAAAAAGTGGAAGACAACAAACAAAAAATATCTTTCAAGAGATGTGTAGTTAGTCCCCTTAAAAAATGCCCTGAAAAAAAGAGGGCGGCAAGAAACAAAGGCAAAAAGCAAAAAAAAAAAAAAAAAAAAAAAAAGAAAAACCTCTCGACCAATCGACTCCCCAGCCCAACGCAATCACGCGCAGTCGCGCACAACAAACCTCTTTCCCTTCCCACGTCCGACTTGCCAGCGACACCCCGCCCGTGACCTATTTCTCAGAGCTGCCACGCCCCGCCGGATTCCCTCGTGCTGGCACCTCTGCCGCCCGCCCTAGTGCTCATCAAATATATAAGATTTTTTATTTTAATTGAAAAAGAAGATATTCATCTAATCTAACTATACTATTTGAATTATACGTTCTAACTATACTAATCAAAACATGATGATTTTATTAAGTATTTATTGTTTTACCCTTGATTACATCACAGAATTACGAAAAAAATTAAACTGGAATTAGCGTTTTTCTTTTTCATAGGTATCTGAAGGTATTTTGGTACGTATGGCCCGCTAATCATAGATATAGGAAACACTTCTCCTAAAACGCCTCTCAACGCTTCCCCTTACACGGATCCACAAATCATAGACACTGAAAATGCCTCCCAACACCTCTTCAAGCATAGTAAAAAATCTCATGTTTTTATAGAGTTGGGATGTGTGCACTTTCATTTGTAGGTGTGATTTGAGTGTGTGCGTGGGAGTGCATACATAAGCATATGCCTAGGTACTGTGTTAAAAAAACTACGAAGACAAGAAAGACTAAACAGGCAATTGTTTGAGCCGTTCTTCAGGTCGGGTCGTTACCGTGCATTACCTTCTCCAATGCTGGAGAAGATTAATACCGAAGGGAAATGTTAAACGCAGAATGAGAGCTGCTAGGAAAACAGAATCAATTATGGCACCAACGTGATTGGTACTTCATCTCAGTTCTCAGACACATTTTGAACAGAGCAGGACCAATCTATCTGTATGTTGAATTCATCAGTGATGACAAGGGGAGCATTTACAAAGAGATGTACCAACTCACAACACAGAAAAGCATAGGAGGGTCAAAACTCATGACTGGACGCAAAGGAACCCATGTTTAGAACTCATCAAAACATGGAAAATCTATACAGGAGGAGCAAAAATGAGGACAATAGCTGCTGTGAGTTACTCCCTCTATTCATTTATCTCCTTCATCTAAGTAAAAACTACTCCCTCCGTATCCGTATTAGAAGACGTTCTAGCTCTGTACACGATTGCTGAAATAGAAGACATTCTCAGTATCGATGGATTTTTTGGACGTGATTACCCCTAAGCTAGGACACGCGCCGCCCGTTCACGTGACCGTCCATTCACATGCCCGCCTCGTCATTAATTGCGGACTTCTCGACTGAAGAGTCCGATTGCTGAAATAGAAGACGTTCGCATGCCCGCCTCGTCATTAATTGCGGACTTCTCGACTGAAGAGTCCGATTGCTGAAATAGAAGACGTTCTCAGTATCGATGGATTTTTTGGACGTGATTACCCCTAAGCTAGGACACGCGCCGCCCGTTCACATGACCGTCCATTCGCATGCCCGCCTCGTCATTAATTGCGGACTTCTCGACTGAAGAGTCAACCGCACGCATACATCCTCCGCCTCGTCATTAATCTCCCTCACGCTCGCCACTACGTAAAAAAAAATACCGCGGCCGCCAGGTTTCGAACCGTCCACCTGTGGCCTCGGGTTGTGGAGTGTTGGCCAGTTGAGCTATGAACGCTAAATTTAATAAGGGCAAGACAGAAAAACTAACCTCTAATTAATTACCCCTTGGTATTCGTACTCATGTCCTAAACGTCATCTAATTAGGATATGAAGGGAGTATTTATTCAAAAGTCTCCTTCATATTAGTTTGGGACTTGCATGTATTTATTGCCTCGTTGCTATTCATTGGTTGTTCCTTGCCTGTATTTATATATTGCTCTTTTGCTGCTCATTGGCCCTGCCCACGATGATTAAATGCAAATTGGGTGCTTTTACTCTGCTCCTTGGTCATTGTGTCAAAGACTTAGATGAAGGAGATAAATGAATGGAGAGAGAGAATATACTTTATATGAGATTTTCATTTAATAAAATCGTCAACTCTTCTTCGCTGAACATTAACTCATAGTGGAAAGGGAAAAAGAAATGGCCAATTGGGCTAGCGGCTTACAGAAACCGAGCAGGAACAAGCCCCACATGCTTCTTTCTGACTCGACTCTAGGCCCTGAAAAGTGGGAAAGCTGCATCCGTCATATGGAACAGTGGTAATGCTCATTTTATTGGCAATACTCCAGTACAAGAAAGGGATAAAACAGGAAACCTCTTACGGTCTTACCGGACTCAAATCTTGTAGCATCCGTGGCCGCTGACGACGGGAGAGTGGTCACTCTGATTCTTTTTGATACTTCGACTATATTGCCCGCTCTATACTCAGGTTTGGAATATGTGCCAGCTTTGTTTTATCGTCTCCAAATTTGCACCTTTTCACAAACACTGGTGTGCATTTTGATAGGGTCAAGGTCTGCAATCCAGTGAGCTGTTGGACGCATTTTGGTATGAACTGCATAAAGTAGGTCTCCATCTTGAGCTCCCGAAGGGAGGTGATCTCGGCCAACCACACTGGCAGCGTTGAAACATTCTCACAGTTCAATATCTCCAGTCTTTGGAGGGATCTCCATCCTCGAATGCCCTCAGGCAAAGGCATCCTATCAACACATTGGTCGATAATCAATTCCACAACATCAGATTTTCCAAGATCCTCCCATGATGCCAGAGACAATGGCTGGCTGTGCTCAAACTCCATGTTGGAGATCTCCATTTTGGATAATAACGGCGTAGGGTCCGATGGCCCCATGGTCTGCTGGAAAGATGGACACAGGTCTTGGCTTGGTCGTCCTTCCCTGCCTGATAAAATGTACCTGCTGCTCCTTGGGACTGATGGTTTGAACCTTAACTCAGAGCAACGGTATACCTCCAAATCTTGAAGACTTGGAAGCAATTTTTCATCACTACTGCCGTGGCCCACCCTGGATATTTGCAACTCCTGGTTTGTTAATTCAGACACGGTAATTCGTCTGAGCTTTCTAAGAGGTTCAGAGCACCAAATGCAAACTTTTCTTGACACCAGGCTCTGCACCCGTGAAAAGTGCAGCTCTTCAAGGCTCTGTAACTTATCCAAATGCAGATGCGCAATTTGCACATCGGAGAGCTCCAGTTTCACAAGGTTTGTAAGTGCAGACATCCAGTGAGGGAAATCATAGCTGGCATAGTTCTTTATGGAGAGTATTTCCAGGCTACCATTAGGCTGGAGCTTTTCTAAAACATGCTTATTAAGTAAGCCTCCATTATAATCACAGCTCCAATCCAAACACAGTGAACGTATATTCTTTTTCCTTTTCAAATCAAAATTACTTGCTTCCTCTACTGTGCACACACGATGAAGATTCTTGATTTGTAGTTCAACAATGTGAGGACCATCTCTCATCAAGGAAAGAACAGGTCTCTGCATTTTCAACAAACATGACAAAACACTAGTAAGGAATTCAGCAGTGGTCCAGGGTTTAAGGAAAAACCATTCTACAGATAAATTAATTTAGCTTAAGAAAATGCAAAGCTATACTATTTTATTATTACTAATTGGAGGCCTCCATGTTAGTCCTCAACAGACTATATTATACCACATATATATGGACACTATAAAACTGCCTATTTTATAGAACACTACTATTACAAATATACCTTTTTATATAAAAAAAAATCTTGATTAGTAGAGTATAGGTTACTGCAGACCAAAGATGGCCATGGCATCCCTAGCTTTTGAAATGCGTCTAAAGTAAACAGTGATTGTTAGGCTTCAAATATAAATATCCTCTTGGAGTTATCACTATTAGCTCCTCTTAGATCTCACTTCTGCTCCACCATGGATCTTGAGTGGGGTAGTGCAAGCTTAAACAACAATTATCTATGCCATCTTAGTAATTAATAATGCAATCTAGGACATAAAATCCTTATTTTTACTAAAATAATTTTGAATACAATGTATAATCAGGATAAGAGTTTAAACTTATAATGTGCATAAAAAATTATAGCAAACAATAATCTAAAAATTCTAGTCAAAATTTAGGTTCAACTATATGGATGTGAGAAAAGCCAACATAACATAACATAACATCAGGTTTCAACTAAATGGATATTTAAGACACATCGAGTGCTACGATATTTAAGACACATCAAGCGCTACATTTGTGTTACATAGTAAGAAAAGCTATGGATATTACATAGTAAGAAAAACTATGGACATAGATGCAATAAATGTAAAAATTACAGATAAGTTCATCAAAGCCAGATAGATATTTAATAGAGATTATAGAGTATCTATATTTGTATTACATTAGAAAATGAAGAAAGACATAGAGAAAGAGAGTGTAGAGATTTTGATTAACGGTAGGCACTAAACACAAACTTCTAATATACTTATGTCTAGTAAAATTCTAGCTTGTGTAGGAGCATAGATTGATGGGATATTTATTACTAATTAGATGTTGTAATTGAACCTCCATACTAGTCTTCATTGGATGTGCTAGAAAAAACAAACTAAAAAATTATCGCAAATTGGAAAATGTGTGGCCATCAATTCATTGGAATGTAATAATTATTGGTGGCAATTTGATCTGTTATGTATTCTAGAAATTATACACACTTGTCATTATAAAAATAGAAAAAAAAAAACCCTCTAAATCTACATTTGAATTACTCACTTATGAAATCATGGAGAATAATGTAAAGTAAACTCATTAATTTGCATATAAATTACTCGTCTCTTTGTTTATACAAAAACACCCCCACAAATTTACTTCTAAATTTATGACATCTACTATTATGAGAACAGTCAAGTGACCAAAAAGTGTGCCTATATATGTTTATAATTATGCAGTTCTACAATTGTTAATATAAAAAAGACTAAACATACATGTTGTGTGCCACCATGCAGACATGTAGACCAGGTATATATATGCATGAGTGATAAATATATATTTCTATAGTTTATCAATCATAAAAAAATTTCCTTAATGAATCACATAGAAATGATACTAACAATTTATTTTAAATTATATTATTAATACCTCACACAATAAATTAAGAAAGTTGTTAATTTACCTCAGGTGCATGTGCATAGAAATGTTTGATGTGTTTGACACTGTCATAGTCCTCTCCCAGTGTACAGCGCACAAGGATTCTAATGTTGCAATCCTTGAGAACTAACGTGTCCAAAGCAGTAAGGTATCGAATGGATTGGGGCAAAACCTCCAGTTTGGCAGCGTGCACTGTCAGCTCATGTAGCGATGTAAGTTCTCAAGCCACTCCGGTATAGCAGAAAAATCCCCACATTCTACTATCTCAAGTTTCCTGAGGGAGTGGCAACTTCGAATCGTATCCGGCAAGGTGGCAAGATTAGTGCAGGAATGAAAACTCAGTTGTTCTAGATTAATAGTGTTCTTAATAAATTTGAGATCATCTGGAGAAAAGGCATAGTTCTTTATTTCCATGCTCCATGATGTTAATTTTGAACTTCCGATGTATTGCTCAGATGACAGCACATCACTGCTGCTTTCGATGCTACACCATCGACTTCCTGGGAAAAAGCTGGTGCAAACATCAGCCTGTGACAGTTTATAATAGCAAGCACTTTGAGATTAGGAAATAATTCATATTCATGGCTTCTCTGATCATCATCCGTTGAAAGTGTGGTAATCCACTCCAGGTTATCCATTCTCTCGATTGTAAGTTCTCTCAATTTCCTAAATGGTCTCTCAGCCCCATATATATCGCGACCCACTTTTCTGACCCTAGGCATATCTGAGATGTGCAGCACTTCCATGTTTGCTAGTCGACCCAGTGAAGGGATATGCTCACAGTTCATCACGGCAGACAGCTCAACTGTTACAAGGTTTGGGAGGAAAGAACTGATGTTCACCATCCAAGAGCAAAATGTATCACCCCTGAAGCCTTGAATTCGAAGTTTTTCTAGTTTCTTATGAGGCTGGAGTTTTTCAAGAACCTCAATGTCATTAACTATGCTTGAATCTCCTAGTAAACTGCTGCTGGACCACGTTAAACTCAGTGACTGCAGTTTCTGATATTGGGTCAATCCGTGATGATCACCTACTTCCTCTGCTCTCCCCACATGCTCAAGGTTCTTGACAATTAGCTGCTTAACTTCGCAGTCATGGTAATGATATAGAAGAGAGAAGTTACTGGTGCAACTAGTGGCGGAGCCTTCCTCTCCCTCTTCTTCAACTTTTTTCTTCCCAATCCATTTTTTCCAATTCATATGCTGCTTGTGGGTGGGGCTTGAGCCCACAGGACCCTGCTTTTTTTCTTGAAACTCCACGGGACCCCGCTTTTGTCTTACACTAAAAAGAGCCACCTGCATTGTACTAAGTGCAACATTAGAAACTGAAGTAACACAAAGATGCTGAACGAAAACTGGTACACATACGACGACTCATATCGATATACTTATTTCAGAAACTTGTTTGGGCTTTTCTATCTTAAAGCTTTTTCATACTGTTAGAATTGACTCGAACCTTCTAAAATGCATTACAAGTATGGTGGACGAACAAAGAATTTGGACTTCCTCTACTCTCTCGGCTTGTTCAAGATTCTCGATAATTAGCTGCTTAATTTCGTAGTCAAGGAATTTTTTTGACGGAATCGTAGTCAAGGAATTGATATAGAAGAGAGAAGTTACTGGAGCAACTACTGCGCTTTTTTTCTTTCTTTTTTTTAGAAAGGACCGACGTTTTGTTGGTCTTCTTGCACGGAAATGAGACACCTGCGTTGTACCACGTGCAAGTTTAATAAAACCATAAAATACTAAGAATAATATTATGATATTATTAATTGCTATGTATAGGACCATGTCGTAAGAGTCCCATCCGACCACAATCACAACAACACAAAGAGGTTCCACAATCACAGGCCAATCATACACTCCGTTGCACTTGACTACCGGAGTCGGATGGCATTGTTGGACGATATAGCAATGATACAGATTGCAATTATTTTAACTAGTCCATTAATCTGCTTTTTCACCTAGGTTAGAATTTAATCTAGAAGATATATATAAATATTAGTTATTGTTTAATATATTTGACCAATAAAGAATTATTTATAGTTATGTTTTCTTTTTCTTTATTTTCTAACATAATAGACATAATAGATACTCTGCAGTTTATATCTACTTATCATAAACTTATTAACTAATTTTTTTTTTTTTTTAACGGGCTGATTTGAATTTTTTCATCCATATTCATATTTTTCCTTTGCATGACACATCTATATATTTTGAATATAGTTTGCAACCTTATTATCGTTAACTATATATATATATATATATATATATATATATATATATATATATATGCACCCAGTGTGGTCGATCTAGGAAGGATTAGATAATATGCCTATTGAATGATTGCGGAGTGATATAGGTGGATAGCGGAAGCAGAAAGAAGATATGTATGCAAGATGATATGCAGGAAGGCAAGATAACTTAAACGAAGAACATAAACATGAATGTAAAGAACAATAATTAATTGAACTTAAACACAGAAATTAAATAAACATAGACAACGAACATAAAGATATAGATATAAATATTTTTGTAATTTTTCAATGATAGATGCAGATCATAAACAACACAGAGAACATAAATAACAAAGTCCTAGATTATATTAGGTACCTTGATAGACAGAAGGTGAATCCTTCTGTGTAGTACACCAGGAGAACTTGATACACACGAATAAAGTACAACACTTGTTTACAAGACTCTCACACTTGAACTCAGATGTGAGTTCTTTATTTCACACTACTACAATATTAGGTAGATAAGTGGTGGATGGTGGTGGTAGTGATCTTCAGCGATGGTGTATGGATGGCGATGCTGAGAACGCGGTGGTGCTCAGGATGTGGCGGTGCTGAGGATACGTTGAAGCGTTGCCCTTCATCTCCTTATATAGCGGTGGCGAAGGCCTGATCATCATGGCTTCCTTGAAACTGATCTTGCATTATTGAGGTGTTATAATGCTACTTTTGACTCATGCTTGTATTATTGGATCTTCATGATGATACTTTTGACTATCTCTGGGCTTCATGATAATACCTTTTGACTATATCTTGGCCTCATGATGATACTTTTTTTGATCAGATCACGGCATTATTGGGAATCTTCATAATTCTTCTTTTGACTTCACAAAGGTGGTGGAGCATCTTATCCATAAACATTATGATAGCTTCTTTTAAATTTTAGAGGTCCTCATGATACTTTTTAGACTTTTGGGAAGATGATCTTATCCTTTTAGTCCTCTTCTTCAGAATCTATCATTGGTGCCGCTTTTGTGCCATCAATTTCATTAGGGTCGCCACATCTCTTGCCAAGACATGAATTGTCGATATTCTTTTTTCGTAGTCTGTGTTTCTTCACCATAATCTGGTCTTATTATCCTTCCAACACATCTTATACTTGGGCCCAAATAACCTTGGTATTCTCGGGCAGAAAATCCTCATAATTTTATTCTCGAAAACCATCCGATAAGTAGGATCAAATCTAATATTTTCTTCAAGCTCTTTGGCTTCATTGAAAATTCTCCAATTGTCATGATTTGTATCTTTGAAGAGTAATTCTTTATATTCTTGTCCCAACTCATAGTATTCACTTCTAGGAAAGTTGTAATGCCCTTTGTCGATGTAGACATCATGCATAGCAGGCCTCAAAGGTGGAGTGAACCTTGGTGGAGATGAGTAGAATATTATCTTGACTTTTCCCTTTATATAGTATATCTTCTTGCAGGCTTCTTTGATGTCTGTTTCTTCCATTGATCCATAGACTGCATGAATCAGCCCATGATCTATCATAGTTTGTAAAGAGATATCTTCAAAGAGAATATGTCTGCGGGCTTCTAAAATATTTCAAATTTATATCACCGAGAATGATGTATTTGTGTCCAGGCTGGATGATCAATTTGTTGTCAAGATAAAAGAATGGGAATATATGAATATGGACATATATCCCACGGTGTTTATCTTTTCCAAAGTGTATAAATTCAGAAATAATCTTGGAGGCCAAGAAAGACCTTCATTTGCCTTTTGCTGGTATTTTTCCCCATCGTCAATGATATCTTGGGTAAGGATTGATAGGGTTTGCTCAGTTTTGAAACTCAGCTTGGGGATGAGGAGCTCATAGGGAGTGCTGGTACTTATTGTGAAAGGCTTGTGTCTTTTGAGCAAGGCAAGGCTGGTTTCATTAGAGGTGCTTTCTTTGAGGACATAGGTAGTGCTACCTTGGTGGTAGTCAGAAGGATCATGGATCTCAGATGGCTGAGTTTGAGTGGAGGCATCTTTGGTATGCGTAGTCTTATCTCGAGACATCTTATTCTTTGGCCTTTCCTTTTGAGGGAAAGTATCTTGTTGAGATTGGAATATCTCAGAATCACATATTTTGTGATCCAATAACTTTGATAAAAATTCATCTTGATCATATAATTTTGGAGAAATCTTTTTAAGGTCCGATAAATTTGAAGATCCTTCTTCAAGATAATTTTTGATCTTGTCTGAAACTTTTCTTTCCACCAAGGGAAAGTCATCTGATAATTTTGAAGATCTCTTCTGTGTGCTAGAAAGATCATCAAATCTGGGGTCTTTGCTCATACTTTTGAAATAATATGCAAGCCCATTTAAAGCATGAGCTTTATCTTTTTTTGGTCTCGACTTGCCAGAGCATGTTTAACAGCCCTTGCTGCAAACCATTTACCTTAAAACTATGATTGAAGCGATTATGATCTCCTTTTCCGAAGTGTCGGCAACCTCCATGTACTCATCCGTATGAGATGTTCAAACTTCGTAAGAGGAGCCATCTCTAGATATTGCTGCATCGAAGAGTCTCTTTTGTTAGGACTAGAAAACAATTATGCATCATTTCCCTTTTTTTTGAACATTATTTTCTCGAGATATTTTCAATAATCTGATTTACTTTTTTCTATCTTTGAAGAAAAAGATAATATTATTTCTTTTTTATTTATCTGAAAACGGATACCATCTTTCGTAACTATAAATGGACGGATAGAGGAAAGGAAAGGTGTCCCTAGAATAACATCTTGTTTTAGATTTTCTACTAAAAGAAACGATGCTTTTATACGAATATTATCAATGCAGATATAAAACCTCGGGGATTTTATAATTTACCTTCAACCTGGTTGCCTTCAAAGAAAATGAATCTTATGAGTGGTTTTTTCAAAATACCCGAGTGGAATAATATCTTGTCGAATGCAATTCACATCGGCTCCGAATCTAGAAGAGTATTATATGTGAATCTAAATCCATCATGGAATTCATATGCTATTTCGGTGTACCATTTCTGTTTGAAGTATTTCTCTATAGAGCCGACCAACTCGTCATCTTCGGGCTCTTCTTCTACAACCTTTTCAGCAGTCATACTTTTGTAGTCTCTTTTCTCTCGTAGCTCTAAGTTTTGAATCCTTCTTTGGTGATCTCTTAATTCTTCTTTGATAAAATCATATTCTTTTAAGAGATCCTCAAGGCTTAGCTGCTTGTTTTTCTTTTTTAGATCTTCAACCCTTTTGAAGACCTCATCTGCAGAACAAAATTTCTTTTTCTGGATTTCAGTCACCAATTTATCTTTGTCATTTTTCACCCTTGATAAGAATCTTTAAGAACAATCTCTTTTTCTTCTTAAAGGATCCTGTATGGTATCAAAGGTATCTAAAACAAATTGTTCTAAATCTGTGAGAACCAAAATATTTTCATCTGATTCTTCTTCAGAGGTACCTTGTTCATAACATGAACATTCATTATTCTCACAACAGTTTACCTCGATATCATCCTCATTTTCAGAGCTAGTATCACCCCTGATGTTGTTCAAGATCTGGCCTAATCTTCCCTTGACATCTTCAGAATCTGATTCTAGTAAGGCTTAGATCTCTTGTTTTACCTTTGATTTATAGCAATTTGAAGCCTTATGACCCTTTCGTCCACACTTAAAACAAACTAGATCATTCGGCTTGGGTCTCCTTTTGAAAGGTTTGAAGGCACTCTCCCTATTATAAACCGTTTTATGCCTTCTTCTATTGACAGGATGCTTCATTTTCTTATCTTCATGATTTCTCTTGTAACTCCTTTGTGAGTTTCTTCTTTTGGATTCAAAGGGATCTTGAAAGCCGAACTGGTAGCAAAAGTCTCCCAGCTCCTTTTTTCCAATAGCCCTTTGTTTTTGAGTCGCTTTCTTTGATTTTTAGATCATTACATAGTTCAGCTCCTACTATTTGTATTTTTGAGTTATTTTTCCTATATCGAGATTTTGATAGTCTATGCTTCCTTCTCCTCCTCCTTCTCAAAGAATTTCTAACCTTTTCAAAGAAATAGAGGATGTAAGCCGATATGTATTTTTCTTTCTAAAAATCTTGATTAGGATCCGGTAGGGTATAAAGTTTTGATAGGAAAGAGTCTTTATACCATCTAAAATCTGACATGGTCTTGCATCTCAAGTTGATCAACCTGCTCCCCTGTTTCTTCTCGATATTTTGATAGTTACCAAAAAATGGTAAACTATGTTGTAGAGCAGGGGTTGATATGCCATCTCGAGACTGTCCCCTAACGGCTGTCCTTGGTCATTTGATAGGACTATTGGCCTTCTATTTTCATCTATCTTAACAGCCTCAATAATAGATTTTCTTTGACTTTCATTTAGATAGTGATCCCACCAGCCCCCTTTAATTGTCCGTAAAACCCTATGACAATCATATGGGCGGCTTCTTTTTCTTTGTTGCCATTTGCTATGCGTGGCATTTGCATACATAATCATTTGATGTCACATGGTAAAGATTTGGTATTCCACAAAACCATCAAGATTCCATTCAACAATCTCTTTACCATTGAAGCATGTCATATTGGCTATGTGGGGCGTTCTTCAAATTGAAGATCTGCATAGATTGGTCTAGGATAGTAATTCCTTGTCATAGCCGTCTGAGTTGTTGTTTTGAAAGTTCTGATCCCTTTTGTTTTCCTAGTTTGATGCTAGAAGGGATCATCTGTGGAACAAAAAAGGTGGGACAACCATATGGGTGTTGGAAGTATCGAATGGGAGCTAGAAGGAAGATTTAACTTTACTTCACTTCGCTAGGTTTCGTCCCCGCCCATGAGAATGGCTTCTATGCGGTCTCGTTTGCTGTCGGCCAAGGGCATGTAAAGATATGTTTGAAAAGTTTTGTTGCTCCACAAGGTGCCCTATGTGTTCTACTTTTACAAGTTCACCATGGGTGGTTTTGGATATGTTTTTGAGAGGACAAGCTTTGATACTTTCTCCCTTAGTGTTGGCTTCTAATTGTATGGGCTCAAAAGGTGGATGAACAGATTCTATCTGTTTTCCACTGGTGGTCTTCCGATCTTTAGAAACCTTCTTTACCATGGATATGTTGTCATCATCGACCCAGATTCACCCTTGTCCTTTGTTGAGAACCCGGTTTGAAGAATTTTTCAAAATGTCCGATCCGGCTATTTTCATACCAATCAAAGAAGAATATATTCTTCTTCTGCTCTATCATTTCTTTATGCCAGACTTCCCTAATTTTTAGCCTGAAAGGTCGATCTACGTTTTTGAAGTATCTTTCCTTCTTGGCTTTATTTTTGGGAAGACCTATTTCTTGGAGAAGAAGCTTTTTATCTATTTGGAAATCTTTTTCTTCTTCTTCCAAAACTATGATAATCTGTCAGGCACTCAGATTATAAGGATCAATCTCGATAAGGTTGAGATCAAAATCAGAGATTGAGGGCTCATAAGAATTGTCCTCATAAGTAGCATAGACAATATTTTGTGGCCTCATCTGGGGTCTATTGTCAATGCTAACAGAGGGTCCGGATTGGATAAAAACTTTTCTTTTGGATGAGAATGTTACCTCTACGTCTCCATCGAGTTTCGGTATGATTGGACTTCATTTTGCTCAAGGCTTTGAGGTTCAACAGTCTGGGTTAGCGTCCACTTTTCAGGAAGTTTTATCTCATCCCATTTCAAGGCCTTTGGCGTGATAATATTGTTTCGAGGATTGGCTTGAAGAAGGGTACTCAGGCCTTTGGGTGTGTTTTGTTTTGCACAGGGAGCTAGAGTGGTCATGGCTTTATAGTATATTCGGTAGGTTATAGAAATATTCTCGCTTCTGGTTCAAGTTCAAAGCCCGATATTTGTAGATTCGTAGTAAGAGCTTTGTGGATATTTGGGTCCGAAAGGGATATAGAGAAATCTGAAAGGTATTAAAAACACCGACCATTACTAAGGCTGGCTTCAACCATCCCAAGCAATGAATCTTGGAATCTTTTGTTTCTACAATCTCTTAGGCAAGCCAAGATTGAAACATTTAACCCTTTTCTGGTTAAAGATCTGATAGCTATCTGGACCAAACCAAAGTGTAGATAATGATATTGGGGTTTGGCTCTTATATCATTTATTTCTTTTTCAGAGAGAAGATGCAGGGTCTCATGCAAAGAACTGATGCGAAATGTTTTTTCGATAGTTTTTATGAAATAATCAGAACGAAGAGAGAAGGTTCCTACATGATATATTTCTCTAATATTTACTTTAGGGATTTTTCAATTAGCAATACTCTTTTCAATGTCCTCAAAGCGTATAGAAGATGCATTTCTCACGCACATGGTCTTAACCGACTTATCAATCGCTACACGAGGCTGCAGACCTATCAGAAGCACTAAGAGTCTTTGCTAACCAAGACATCTTATACGAAGACAAAGGAGTTTAGATGGATAGCTTCCAGTCCAACGGTAGGGTAAAAACCTCACAATTAAGATCAAGATCAACGGCAGGGTAAAACCTCACAATTAAGATCAACCTATAGGGTGTATGGTTTCCAGTCCAACGGCAGGGTAAAACCAAACAATTACGATCAACTCACTCCTCTGGGTTTGAGCTTGGCAGCAAATCCAAACGTTTCAACACAGCACTGAAAAATCCAACGTTTCCACGCCACAACGCCTTGAAATGGGATGAGATAAAACTTCCTGAAAAGTGGACGCTAACCCAGTCGTTGAACCTCAAAGCCTTGAGCAAAATGAAGTACAATCTGTTACCGAAACTCCTGATGGAGACGTAGAGGTAACATTCTCATCCAAAAGAAAAGTTTTTATCCAATCCAGATCCTCTGTTAGCATTGACAATAGACCACAGATGAGGCCACAAAATATTGTCTATGCTACTTATGAGGACAATTCTTATGAGCCCTCAATCTCTGATTTTGATCTCAACCTTATCGAGATTGATCCTTATAATCCCGAGTGCCCGACAGATTATCATAGTTTTGGAAGAAGAAGAAAAGGATTTCCAAATAGATAAAAAGCTTCTTCTCCAAGAAATAGGTCTTCCCAAAAACAAAGCCAAGAAGGAAAGATACTTCAAAAACGTAGATCGACCTTTTCGGGCTAAAAATTAGGGAAGTCCGGCATAAAGAAATGATAGAGCGTAAGAAGAATATATTCTTCTTTGATTGGTATGAAAATAGCCGATCGACATTTTGAAGAATTCTTCAAACCAAAGTTCTCAACAAAAGGACAAGGGTGAATCTGGTCCGATGATGACAACATATCCATGATAAAGAAGGTTTCTAAAGATTGAAGACCACCAAAAAAAAAACAGATAGAATCTGCTTCATCCGCCTTTTGAGCCCATACAATTAGAAGCCAACACCAAGGGAGAAAGCATCAAAGCTTGTCCTCTCAAAAAACATATCCAAAACCACCCATGGTGAACCCGTAAAAGTAGAACACATAGGGCACCTTGTGGAGCAAATGTAACTTTTCAAACATATCTTTACATGCCCTTGGCCAAAGAAACAGACCGCATAGAAGCCATTCTCATGGACGGGACGAAACGTAGTCGAAGTGAAGTAAAGGTAAATCTTCCTTCCAGCTCCCATTCTCGATACTTCCAACACCCATATGGTTGTCCCACCTTTTGTTCCACGATGATCCCTTCTAGCATCAAACTAGGAAAACAAAAGGCCGTGGGATCTTCAAGCTCCGAAGAGCTTATCAGCGAATTAGCTAGTAAGCTAGGAAACCCGAAGGTCAACAAAAATATTAACCGCATCACGGATGGAGGGGGTGAAGATGAAGATGTTATAAATAGGATCATAACTTTTAAAACAACAACTCAGACGGCTATGACAAGGAATTACTATCCTAGACCAACCTATGCAGATCTTCAATTTGAAGAACTACCCCACATAGCCAATATGACATGCTTCAATGTTAAAGAGATTGTTGAATAGAATCTTGATGGTTTTGTGGAATACCAAATCTTTACCATGTGCCATCAAATGATTATGTATGCAAATGCCTGCATAGCAAATGGCAACAAAGAAAAAGAAGCCGCCCATATGATTGTCATAGGGTTTTTACGGACAATTAAGGGGCTGGTGGGATCACTATCTAAATGAAAGTCAAAGAAAATCTATTATTGAGGCTGTTAAGATAGATGAAAATGGAAGGCCAATAGTCCTATCAAATGACCAAGGACAGCCGTTAGGGATAGTCTCAGATGCCATATCAACCCTGCTCTATAACATAGTTTACCATTTTACTGGTAACTATCAAGATATCTACGAGAAGAACAGGGAGCAGTTGATCAACTTGAGATGCAAGACCATGTCAGATTTTAGATGGTATAAAGACTCTTTCCTATCAAAACTTTATACCCTACCGATCCTAATCAAGATTTTTGGCAAGAAAAATATATATCCGGCTTACCTCCTCTATTTGCTGAAAAGGTTAGAAATTCTTTGAGAAAGGAGGGAGAAGGAAGCATAGACTATCAAAATCTCGACTTAGGAAAAATAACTCAAAAATACAAATGGTAGGAGCTGAACTATGCAATGATCTAAAAATCAAAGAGCAGCTCAAAAAACAATGGGCTATTAGAAAAAAAGAGCCGGGAGACTTTTGCTACCGTTAAAACTTTCAAGATCCCTTTGAATCCAAAAAGAAGAAACTCACAAAGGAGTTACAAGAGAAATCATAAAGATGATAAGAAAATGAAGCATCCCCGTCAATAGAAGAAGGCATAAAAACGTTTATAATAGGGAGAGTGCCTTCAAACCTTTCAAAAAGAGAGACCCAAATTTAATGATCTAGTTTGTTTTAAGTGTGGACGAAAAGGGTCATAAGGCTTCAAATTGCTACAAATCAAAGGTAAAACAAGAGATCCAAGCCTTACTAGAATCAGATTCAAGATGTCAAGGGAAGATTAGGCCGGATCTTGAACAACATCGTGGGTGATACTAGCTCTGAAAATGAGGATGATATCGAGGTAAACTGCTGTGAAAATAATGAATGTTCATGTTATAAACAAGGTACCTCTCAAGAAGAATCGATGAAAATATTTTGGTTCTCACAGATTTAGAACAATTTGTTTTAGATACCTTTGATACCATACAGATCCGTAAGAAAAGAAGATTGTTCTTAAAAGATTATTATCAAGGGTGAAAAATGACAAAGATAAATTGGTGACTCAAATCGAAAAAAAGAAATTTTGTTCTCAGATGAGGTCTTCAAAATGGTTGAAGATCTAAAAAGAAAAACAAGCCGCTAAGCCTTGAGGATCTCTTAAAAGAATATGATTTTATCAAAGAAAAATTAAGAGATCACCAAAGAAGGATTCAAAACTTAGAGCTACGAGAGAAAAGAGACTACAAAAATATGATCATTGAAAAGGTTGTAGAAGAAGAGCCCGAAGATGACGAGTTGGTCGGCTCTATAGAAAATACTTCAAAAGAAATGGTACACCGAAATAGCATATGAATTCCATAATGGATTTAGATTCACATATAATACTCTTCTAGATTCTACAGCCGATGTGAATTGCATTCGACAAGATATTATTCCACTCGGGTATTTTGAAAAAATCACTCATAAGATTCATTCTCAATGAAGGCAACCAGTTGAAGGTAAATTATAAAATCCCCGAGGCTCATATATCGCATTGATAATATTCATATAAAAGCATCGTTTCTTTTAGTAGAAAATCTAAAACAAGATGTTATTCTAGGGACACCTTTCCTTTCCTCTATCCGTCCCTTTATAGTTACGAAAAGATGGTATCCGTTTTCGGATAAATGAAAAAAAATAATATTATCTTTTTCTTTAAAGATAGAAAAAAGTAAATCGATTATTGAAATGTCTCTCGAGAAAATAATGTTTCAAAAAAGGGAAATGATGCATAATTGTTTTCTAGCCCTACCAAAAGAGACTCTTCGATGCAGCAATATCTAGAGATGGCTCCTCTTCTCAAGTATGAACATCTCATACGGATGAGTACATGGAGGTTGCCGACACTTCTAGAAGGAGATCATAATCGCTTCAATCATAATTTTAAGGTAAATGATTTGCAGCAAGGGCTGTTAAACATGCTCTGGCAAGTCAAGACCAAAAAAGATAAAGCTCATGCTTTAAATGGGCTTGCATATTATTTCAAAAGTATGAGCAAAGACCCCAGATTTGATGATCTTTCTAGCACACGTAAGAGATCTTTAAAATTATCGATGACTTTCCCTTGGTGGAAAGAAAAGTTTCGAACAAGATCAAAGACTATCTTGAAGAAGGATCTTCAAATTTATCAGACCTTAAAAAGATTTCTCCAAAATTTTATGAATAAGATGAATCTGAATCAAAGTTATTGGATCACAAGATATGTGATTCTGAGATATTCCAATCTCAACAAGATACTTTCCCTCAAAAGGAAAGGCCAAAGAATAAGATGTCTCGAGATAAGACTACGCATACCAAAGATGCCTCCACTCAAACTCAGCCATCTGAGATCCAAGATCCTTCTGATTACCACCAAGGTAGCACTACCTATGTCCGCAAAGAAAGCACCTCTAATGAAACCAGCCTTGCCTTGCTCAAAAGACACAAGCCTTTCACAATAAGTACCAAAGACTCCCTATGAGCTTCTCATCCCCAAGCCGAAGTTTCAAAACCGAGCAAACCCTATCAATCCTTACCCAAGATATCATTGATCCGATCCGGGAAAAAATACCAAAAAAAGGCAAATGAAGATCTTTCTTGGCCTCCAAGATTATTTCCCAGATTTATACACTTTGGAAAAGATAAACATCGTGGGATATATGTCCATATTCATATATTCCCATTCTTTTATCTTGACAACAAATTGATCATCCAGCCCAGACACAAATACATCATTCTCCGACTGATATAAATTTAAAATATTTTAGAAGCCTGCAGACATATTCTGCAATAAGATATCTCTTTACAAACTATGATAGATCATGGGCTGATTCATGCAGTCTATGGATCAATAGAAGAAATTATTCTTTCTGATCTAGGAACAGCCATCAAAGAAGTCTGCAAGAAGATATACTATGTAAAGGGAAAGGTCAAGATAATATTCTACTCATCTCCACCAAGGTTCACTCCACCATTGAGGCCTGCTATGCATGATGTCTACATCAGCAAAGGGCATTACAACTTTCCTAGAAGTGAATACTATGAGTTGGGACAAGAATATAAAGAATTACTCTCCAAAGATACAAATCATGATAATTGGAGAATTTTCAATTAAGCCAAAGAGCTTGAAGAAAATATTAGATTTGATCCTACTTATCAGATGGTTTTCCGAATAAAATTATGAGGATTTTCCCCGCTAGAATACCAAGGTTATTTGGGCCCAAGTACAAGATGTGTTGGAAGGATAATAAGACCGATTATGGTGAAGAAACACACAGCTACGAAAAAGAATATCAACAATTCATGTCTTGGCAAGAGATGTGGCGACCTAATGAAATTGATGGCACGTAAGCAAAGACCAATGATAGATTCTAAAGAAGAGGACTAAAAGGATAAGATCATCTTCCCAAAAGTCTAAAAAGTATCATGAGGACCTCAAATTCAAAAGAAGCTATCAGAATGTTTATGGATAAGATGCTTCACCACCTTTGTGAAGTCAAAAGAAGAATTATGAAGATTCCCAATAAATGCCGTGATACAGTCAAAAGTATCATCATGAGGCCAAGATATAGTCAAAAGATATTATCATGAAGCCCATTGATAGTCAAAAGTATCATCATGAAGATCCAATAATACAAGCATGAGTCAAAAGTAGCATTATAACACCTCAATAATGCAAGATCGGTTTCAAGGAAGCCATGATGATCGGGTCTTCGCCACCGCTATATAAGGAGATGAAGGGCAACGCTTCAACGCATCCTCGGCACCGCCACATCCCCGAGCACCACCGCGTTCTCGATCACCATCCACACACCATCGCCGAAGATCACTACCACCACCATCCACCACTTATCTACCTAATATTGTAGTAGTGTGAAATAAAGAACTCACATCTGAGTTCAAGTGTGAGAGTCTTGTAAACAAGTGTTGTACTTTGTTCGTGTGTATCAAGTTCTCCTGGTGTACTACACAGAAGGATTCACCTTCTGTCTATCAAGGTACCTAATATAATCCAGGATTTTGTTATTTATGTTCTCTGTGTTGTTTATGATCTGCATCTATCATTGAAAAATTATAAAAAATATTTATATCTATATCTTTATGTTCGTTGTCTATGTTTATATAATTTCTGTGTTTAAGTTCAATTAATTATTGTTCTTTACATTCATATTATGTTCTTCGTTTAAGTTATCTTGCCTTCCTGCATATCATCTTGCATACATATCTTCTTTCTGCTTCCGCTATCAACCTATATCACTCCGCAATCATTCAATAGGCATATTATCTTTTTATATATATATATATAGACTAAAATGCAACAAGGTGTATTTGCTATAGCAAATGCACAGACCCTGCGGATGCGTCAATTGCAACTCGGTGTGCGTTGTGTTTGTAACCATCGCTCGTTTCTAATTGTAACGGGTGTGTCACCCCTGTTTTGCAACTGTTATTGTGTTCTCGTTGCAACAGGGGTATGTGTCGCACGTGACGTAAGCATCTGCTTGGTCTGAATCGAGCACCGCTTGCAAATCGGTGTGTGTTGTGGTTGCAACCGCCGCTGCGTTCTAGTTGCAACAGGATGTGTGTCAGACGGGACAGGAGCGAGTGTGAGGGAGTGGGCTGCGTGCATCCGCTTTGTCCGAATCGAGCGCCAATTGCAACTCGGTGTGGGTTGCGGTTGCAACCGTCATTGCGCTCAGGTTGCAACAGAGTATGTGTCACACGGACACGAGCGGGTGTGGGAGAGCGAGAGGGGGTGAGTTGCAACCGACGTGATCCGGTTACACCTAGAGTTGAGACAGTTGCAACTAGGCAAAACCGACAGGTGCAGGGTGGGGTGCATTCTCAGATAGCAAATGCACCTGTGTGTAATATATACATACAAAGATATATATATATATATATATATATGTAATACCCTAGAATATATGATAGATTTAGAATTTTTTTATATATGGTATCTAATGGAGTAATGGAGATCACCAATGCGTAGAGCTCGTCGAAACCTTTCAGTTTAACTACTCATACAAATTATTTCGAGTTCGTATCATAAAGTTAGGCATATTACAAGTTTAGGAAAAAAGAAAAAAAATGACTACTGTAGCTGCGCTACAGTATCCGACTCCTCCGGCTACAGCACCCCGAGTCCCCCCGCCATCGTAACACGCCGCCGCCCTTTCAGCCACCGAGAGAAAGAAAAAGAAGGGAGAGGGGAGAAGGGAGAGAAGGGAGAAGGGAGAAGGAAAAGAAGGAGGAAGACCTTGCCGCCGCCGTTGTTCGCCGTCATCATCCTTTGTGGTGCTGTTTTCTTAGACCTTGGTTAGGCATCTCTTCCTCTTGTTTTGCCCTTGTTCTTCATCCCTCGCTGTTCTTGATGGGTATACTATGATTCGTCGTAGATCTGGTCGATGAGACGGTCATAGCGGCATAGATCGCTGTGAGGTGGAGAAGGGGAAGGAAGGAAGGAGTGGATCATCGAGATCTTGTCATTGTGCTCATTGTGGTTGACCTAGGTAAGGTGTCAAACTATGATCCACTTTCTTAGATCAAGTTTTATGGATCAAATCATTGGATTAGATGGTGTTTAGTAAGAGTAATTCCCGAAATCCCCGAAATTAGTTTTCATCCATGCTCTGAAAATGTCATTAGACTGAGCAGTGTTTGTTTATCACTGTTTTCGGGCATCTTAGTGGCCTTAATAAATTTTGACACTGTGGACAATATTTTAGAGGACTTCAATACCTTTCTTTTGACACCAATATCACCCTCATAGCCTCTGTATTTTGGGAGTTATGGTCATTTATATTGGGCTGTTTTTCAGTGATGAGAATCAGGACAGCTTTAGATCTATTCAGTTTTTCACCCTCAAGATGGATGAATTAGAATTTGTGATCTGAACCAAAGTTATAGGAGATTTATTAAGCTTTCCAGATTGGTTTAGATCATGTCTTTTGGATGAGTAAATCTCCAGTTAACAATTAAATAAAATTGCTGTCCTGTTTTGACCGACAGAAAAGTTCAGTTAGCTAAATTAGATTTTTGAGCTATATTGGTGACTTCTTATGCCAAATAGTATAATACCAAACTTGTAGATAATAGAGTCTTCTACCACCTGGTAGATTTTTAGAATTTTTGAATGCTTTGAGTAGTGCCTATGAAAAAGAGAAGGGACAGTGCTGCTGCTATAGTCTGTGGCAAATCGGTAGATGCTTGAGCGGCGCAGGATTTGAGCACTTTGGTGTGCAATTTGTTATTTATTTTGTTAGTATGATAGTGTTGGTACTGAGATTTACTTATAATCGGTGGTGCACCTTCGGACCATGCTTAGCTCTCACTTTTGATCTTCCGTGAAGGCAAGTAAACGTGGTGTTGTGATCCACATGCTTTAGCTTTGTTGTTTGAATTGCCTCCACTAAATTATGAGTGTCTCACACTACCAATATGATCTAAAATTTGAAGTATTTATTGTACTTTGAGGTACATGAATTGTTATCTACTGAATCTATTGTTGGACTATGATATACTTGAAGTTTCTTGTATTGCAACCTTTGCACTTGCACTCTCCCGTTGGTATGCATTTGGAAGAAACCGTAGCCAAATTGGTGCGGTAAGTACCGGTACAAAGAACGCACGCTGATGAGCAATGTGGTTGCAGCCCTCACTCCCTCTTCTTGGGATGTAAGGGTAGAAGAGAAGTCTTGCATTTGCATTGCATCATTCATATTTGCATTGCATTGCACTTTGCATCATTCATATATGCACTTTTAATATATTTAAATTTCTATGAAGCTATTTGTATATCTATCGTGATGTTATTTAAATTTGATGTTTAATTGAACTGCGATTTAAATAACTTCGCTTAAAGCGGTTTGCTTGTCGAGGTTTTTCATAAACCTCACACGTCATTTTTCCCCTCGGGTGAATGAGCTTTGATGATGCATGCTTGGGGATGGGAGTAGCGACATGTCTGCACTTCACTTATGAGTCATACATATCATAGGAGACATGTGCCATAATAATAATATTTTGTTAATGATGGACTAGTTGGTGGTTTGATATTTATCATGTTGGATCATGGTTTGGTTGGTTTGAATTACGTTAGTCCGGTGTTTGATAAAGATTCCTTATCATTATATATTATATTTATTATTGCTTCCGCGTGCTCTGTTGTTAGTGTTGGAGTGTGGTAATTCTCTAGAAGAATTTGTGGTATTTCTTAAAGGGGTGTTACAGCTTGGTAATCGAGCCAAGGTTATAGGTTCTTGGTTAAGTTGTGCTAAAATTGACTTATTTAAATTTGACACACTTGCACTTATAGGATGGGAGTTGGGTTTTTTCTTAATACTTTATTTACTTATTTTGCTTTGTACATATGTGTGGTTATGTTCATTTATGGTATAACCTTTTGTGGCTATGGTCCTATCTGTGTTAGCTATCTTTTGATTATGGTTGTAAGTTTAGTATGTAGGAGCCAAGAGTAAGTGGAATCCTGTAGAGTATTCTTTGGCTTAGCAGATGGGTTGAGTGGAGGGCCCCCACACTGCCTTCTCTGCTTTGCTAAGTGAGGTTGACCGAGTGTTAGGTTGATCCAACTATTTATATTCAAAGGAAATAGTTGAATGACGGATGGGTTGGCCTCCATGCCGTGCATTATAACTATTTTCTCTTGATATATCAAATGGGTGGGTCATTGTGTGACTTGTCCTATAGATTGGAGTGGCGATGTTTTAGCCTATCCTTAGTCTTGTGAAGGTGTTTTTCATCGCACAACTCAATCCATCCTTGTGGTAGTGGTCAAAATACGGTGACAATAGGCTTAGGTGGAGTTTTATGATGAGATTTCTAGGGATGTTTAAATCCAAGTTGCTAGAGAGTGGGCACTTGTTTTTTGTAAGGTCTAATGTTTAAGGCTAGTGTTGTTTTTTCCCTTAGTTTGGATGATAAGAATGTAAGTTGAAGAGCATTTGTATTCGTGTTTAGAGAATCTAGGTGTTTTGTGGCTTAAAAGGTTTTAACGTGGATCTCATAGCTTTGAATTGTCCTAGCATAGTAGTCAAGATGATCAATTGGGAGGAGTGTAAGAAATGTTCATGTGACCCCAAAGCTAAATGACATACTTTAATATGTTGCAAGTAACCAGTTTGTGTGGATCATGGATAATAGTTGTTTTGGGCTAGTGTCTACAAGGACATGTCATTTTGGAGGTTGTTTCGTGGTGGTTTCGCATGCTTCTTTGGTGAACCTATTAAGAATGACATAATGTTTCTTCGTATATAATGTGAAGATGCATAACCCTTAGTTGTTGGTATGGCATGGTCTTCCTAGTGGGTATATAAGATTGGTACTAAGATGTGAGGTAATGCATGTTGGAGTCTATAAGACAGTAGTTGTTGATCTAGTGATCGTTTTATCTTGAATTATGCTCAAATCAAGGGAAGGTCTGAAAAATTATAGCTTTGATGTTGAAGGAATTATTATGGCATACCTTTGTTGGTTCTTCATGAGATTTAAGGCCCCTTACTTTTTATCCTATTTGTTCTCCCCCAATTGAGTGGATCTAAGAAAGTGAAGCTAGATCTTATCTTGAAGTTTCAAGTTGTAGTGGAGGTATAAGTAGTTGTTCTAGAAGCTTTGATGAGGGCAAGATTAAAGGTTTCATAGCAAGTGGATTGTTTGGATTGAAGTTTTGATATGAGACCGACCGAATCGGCTAAGTGAAGTGTCTTTGGCATGATTGCTACACCATAGAAATTGTGACTTGTGAGGATGTGGGCTCATGTGGTTAGATCTTGCAAGTGAGGAAAGAATATTGTTAACTAGTGTCATCCCAATAGATCCATATGTCATTTCCTTAGAAAGTTCTCGCTTTGTTAGTTGTGAAGGTGACATAATAGTTTGCCACTTTGTTCATGAATTGAAAGATGAGTTTTGGAGATGAGTTAATTTAGCATAATTCTAGTTTTAAGTTGTATGCTTTGGAGCATGTTGGCAAGCATCTATGGTTATTGTACACTTTTTGTCAAATAGTAAAGTTTAACCCTTTGGCCGAGGTTTGAAGGTGGTCCATTCTTTTAGCTTGAGTTGTTATAGTAAGGGAGAATACCTATTTGCCAAGGTAAATAAGTGTTCCTTCCGACTTCCTCATATTGTTTTCCCTTCTTGACCATCTTATTAATAGTATGGAATCACTATTGATCCCAAAAATGTTTTATGGTGGAGTGAGAGAGACCGACTACTTGTCATGGGTATTCGTAGTTTTTTGGACTTGCTAGATACTATCATCTCTATGTTCAAGAATTTCTCCACTATTACAAAGCTTATGGCAAAGTTTATTACGAAGGGTTCACTGTTGGTTTGGATAGCTGTGTTTTGAGGTGAGCTTTCGAACTTTGAAGGAGAAAATTGGAGAAGGCCCCTATTTTGGTTTGCCCGAGAGTGGCAAGCATTTTAGATGTCCGCAATATGGGGCTAGGTTGGTTACTCATGTAGGAAGGAAGGGTGATCACTTTGCATCTAGACAGGTTGAGGTGGAGGTGAATTACCCTACACATGATTTGCAATTAGTAGAAGTGGTATTGACATTGAAGATTTGGGGGCACTAACTTTAGGGTGATTCTTATGATATCTTTACACACCATCAAATTGCAAGTATATATATTTACTCGAATAACCTAAACTTGAGGTAGAGGATGTGTCTACAGTTTGTTAAGGATTATAATTTGATTGTTCAAGATCATCCTAGAAAGGCAAATGTTGCTCTACAACCTGAACGGACTCAAACGGGTGTACGAATGATCCTATGTGTTATGTCCCATATCCAATATTCTGTCCCATATTTTTCTCTATGATCTTAGAACCATATACGGATCATTTGGATATTAATATCTATTTTTGATGAATATCAGGAATCCAATGTTGAGTGTTTGGATTTGGATACGGTCAAAATTTAAATGTTTGAATTCAGATACGACATATGCATACAGTGTTTGATCTTTTCAAGATGGACAGATATCGAGAAATATATTCTCATTTTTATCCCTACTCTTAGTGGGATAGGTGATCCTAAAGCATGCATAACTTTGATTAGCGACTTAGATCACATGGATTTTTTTTGTTTGCTATGGTGGTGTTTAATGTGAGGAGACCCAATTATTGATTCATTCATCATTTCATGAGAAGGTGAGAGAAGATTAGTTGCAATATCGATTACTCCGAGCCGTTTGCATGCGCTTTGCGGTAGGTAATAAACCCCACAAGTTAGCATAGAGGTTGATGCCACTATTTATTCAAGAGGTTGTCCATTGTGTGCCACGAGAAAGCTAAGGTGAAGATGGACATTTTGAGGGAAGCTCATTGCACTCCTATACGGTAAATAGAGGTGAGGCTAAGATGTATTGAGTTTTGAAGCAAAGTTTTTTGTGGAAGCGGATGAAAGTTGATATTGCTAAGTATGTAGCTTCATGTGGTATTTGTCGAAAGGTAAAGGCTGAGCATCGAGACCCAGCTAGGTTGATAAAGCCCTTGGAAATCCCTCGGTGGAAATGGGAGAAGATTACAATGGACTTCATAGTTGGATTGCCTCGCTCACCTAGAGGCAAAGATGCTATTTGGGTCGTTATTGGTAGGCTTACAAAAGTGGCTCACTTCATTCCAATGAAGACGAATAATACAAATTTGTAGATTTGGTTCCACTTTGTATATTAAGGAGATTGTGAGGTTGCATGGTGTGCCCAAATCCATTGTGTCGGATCGGGACTCTAAGTTTGTGTCTAATTTCCGGTGAAGTTTGCGAGTGCTATGGGAACGGAACTTGATATGAGTACTTGCTTTCCATCCTCGAGACGGATGGTCGGTCTAAGCGCACTATTTAGACCTTGGAGGATATGTTGCGTGCTGTGTACTTTCATGGAAGGGGAGTTGGGAAGATCACCGCCATTGGCGAGTTTGCTTACAACAACGGTTATCAGTCTAGCATTCGATGGCCCCATACGAAGCATTGTATGGGCGTAGGTGTATCTCTCCACTTTGTTGGGATGTGGTTGGTGAGTGCTCTTTAGTTGGTCCGTTTGGGTACAAATGGACTCATGATAAAGTACGTGATATTCGACAAAATTTACCGATTGCTCGAGTCGATGGAAGAGCTATGCAGATGTTAGACGAAGGGCATTGGAGTTTGCAAAGTGGGAGATGAAGTGTTCTGAAGGTTTCACCAAATGAAAAGGCATTGTTTGTTTTGGTACCAAAGGAAAGCTTAGCCCGAGATACATCGGACCATATGTGATTATCGCCCGTGTTGGTGCATTGGCTTATTAGTTGCGATTCACGAGAGTCTATGGTTGGAGTACACCCGGTGTTTCATGTCTCTATACTTGTGGAAATATTTGAAAGACCCAGAAAGGGATAATGGAAGGCGAGCCAAGTGACCATAGAACAAGACTTAACAGTTGAGTATCGTCCTAGGTGCAAATATTAGAGTTCTCTGAATGTGTGATGCGCAACCGGACTATCAAATATGTCAAGGTCTTATAGTCACACCAGACAGAACGAGAAGCCACATGGGAGTTGGAGGACCATATGCGGAAGGAGTACCTAGAACTCTTCGAATCGGTGAGTGGTTTTTTGAAGACATATGGTTTCACTCTTGCTTTGCTAGTAATTTTGCTTGGATGAATTCGGGGACGACGAATTCCCAAAAGGGGGGAAGAATGTAATACCCTAGAATATATGATAGATTTAGAATTTTTTTATATATGGTATCTAATGGAGTAATGGAGATCACCAATGTGTAGAGCTCGTCGAAACCTTTCGGTTTAACTACTCATACAAATTATTTCGAGTTCGTATCATAAAGTTAGGCATATTACAAGTTTAGGAAAAAAGAAAAAAAACGGCGACTCACTTGTAGGCTGCGCTCAATGCACCCGACTCCTCCGGCTCACAGATGCAGGAGTCCCCCCATCATCGTAACACGCCGCCCTTTTCCACCAGAGAAAAAAAAAAGAAGGGAGGGGGAGAAGGGAGAGAAGGGAGAAGGGAGAAGGAAAAGAAGGAGGAAGACCTTGCCGCCGCCGTTGTTCGCCGTCATCATCCTTTGTGGTGCTGTTTTCTTAGACCTTGGTTAGGCATCTCTTCCTCTTGTTTTGCCCTTGTTCTTCATCCCTCGCTGTTCTTGATGGGTATACTATGATTCGTCGTAGATCTGGTCGATAAGACGGTCATAGCGGCATAGATCATTTGTGAGGTGGAGAAGGGGAAGGAAGGAAGGAGTGGATCATCGAGATCTTGTCATTGTGCTCATTGTGGTTGACCTAGGTAAGGTGTCAAACTATGATCCACTTTCTTAGATCAAGTTTTATGGATCAAATCATTGGATTAGATGGTGTTTAGTAAGAGTAATTCCCGAAATCCCCGAAATTAGTTTTCATCCATGCTCTGAAAATGTCATTAGACTGAGCAAGTTTGTTTATCACTGTTTTCGGGCATCTTAGTGGCCTTAATAAATTTTGACACTGTGGACAATATTTTAGAGGACTTCAATACCTTTCTTTTGACACCAATATCACCCTCATAGCCTCTGTATTTTGGGAGTTATGGTCATTTATATTGGGCTGTTTTTCAGTGATGAGAATCAGGACAGCTTTAGATCTATTCAGTTTTTCACCCTCAAGATGGATGAATTAGAATTTGTGATCTGAACCAAAGTTATAGGAGATTTATTAAGCTTTCCAGATTGGTTTAGATCATGTCTTTTGGATGAGTAAATCTCCAGTTAACAATTAAATAAAATTGCTGTCCTGTTTTGACTGACAGAAAAGTTCAGTTAGCTAAATTAGATTTTTGAGCTATATTGGTGACTTCTTATGCCAAATAGTATAATACCAAACTTGTAGATAATAGAGTCTTCTACCACCTGGTAGATTTTTAGAATTTTTGAATGCTTTGAGTAGTGCCTATGAAAAAGAGAAGGGACAGTGCTGCTGCTATAGTCTGTGGCAAATCGGTAGATGCTTGAGCGGCAGGATTTGAGCACTTTGGTGTGCAATTTGTTATTTATTTTGTTAGTATGATAGTGTTGGTACTGAGATTTACTTATAATCAGGTGGTGCACCTTCGGACCATGCTTAGCTCTCACTTTTGATCTTCCGTGAAGGCAAGTAAACGTGGTGTTGTGATCCACATGCTTTAGCTTTGTTGTTTGAATTGCCTCCACTAAATTATGAGTGTCTCACACTACCAATATGATCTAAAATTTGAAGTATTTATTGTACTTTGAGGTACATGAATTGTTATCTACTGAATCTATTGTTGGACTATGATATACTTGAAGTTTCTTGTATTGCAACCTTTGCACTTGCACTCTCTCCGTTGGTATGCATTTGGAAGAAACCGTAGCCAAATTGGTGCGGTAAGTACCGGTACAGCAACGCACGTTGATGAGCAATGTGGTTGCAGCCCTCACTCCCTCTTCTTGGGATGTAAGGGTAGAAGAGAAGTCTTGCATTTGCTTTGCATCATTCATATTTGCATTGCATTGCACCGCATCATTCATATATGCACTTTTAATATATTTAAATTTCTATGAAGCTATTTGTATATCTATCGTGATGTTATTTAAATTTGATGTTTAATTGAACTGCGATTTAAATAACTCGTTAAAGCGGTTTGCTTGCTGAGGTTTTTCATAAACCTCACACGTCATTTTTCCCTCAGTGAATGAGCTTTGAAGATGCATGCTTGGGGATGGGAGTAGCGACATGTCCGCACTTCACTTATGAGTCATACATATCATAGGAGACATGTGCCATAATAATAATATTTTGTTAATGATGGACTAGTTGGTGGTTTGATATTTATCATGTTGGATCATGGTTTGGTTGGTTTGAATTACGTTAGTCCGGTGTTTGATAAAGATTCCTTATCATTATATATTATATTTATTATTGCTTCCGCGTACTCATTGTTAGTGTTGGAGTGTGGTAATTCTCTAGAAGAATTTGTGGTATTTCTTCCGGGGTGTTACAATATATATATATATATAGGGAAATTCTTTCCTACTCCTAGGGAGTAGCTACTCCCATATTCATATCTCTAGATTTAAGGTGTATATGACCGAACGAAGTGTATGTACATGAAGTATATGATCATACTAGAGTATCTATGGTAATATATATGCCAAGTATGCATGCATACATAGAGTATATGGTTATACTTATTTTATATACTACAGTCAGTGGTATTTTCGTAATATATTAAAAAATATAGGTTCCTTTGAAATTTTTTCGCATAGAAAGATTTGAAGTATCATAGTATGAGTATATAAACATACTCAAAGCGATAAACAAGTATGAACACATACACAATATGGTTTTTTTTTAAAGATGGGCGTAATTACTCCCTTGTCAGTAGGAAAACCTTGTCCTATATATATATATATATATATATATATATATATATATATATATATATATATATATATATATATATATATATATATATATATATATATATATATAGCGCTTATTCTACACCTTAGGTGTAGAATATTATTCTACACCCAAGTAGTTAATATTGATCGATCTTGAGTAATCTTGACCAAAAAATACTTGAACAATACTTAACGATACTTGAACCGCATTCGGTATTAGTCGATGAGTTGACGTTTAGTAGTGTTCAATTTCTGAATTTTCTTCAAGATTAGTCAAGATTATTCAAGATTAGCTACTTGGGTGTAGAATAGCACGTGTAATATATATATATATATATATATATATATATATATATATATATATTTTTTTTTTTATGTTTCAAGTTTTATTTTATTAATTGCTATAGATTTTGAAACCTTATTATGTCTTTTATCAGTATCACATATCTCATGAAGTCATGAATCTAACCTTTCCATTTTTCGAGGTTCATTCTTATTGATTGCTATATATTTTCGTCCTCAAGTTAAGTTGCATTTTTTGTGCTTATTGTATCTTTTATTAACTCTTCTTTTTTGCTTCTTTTTTAAATAAAGATTTAACATTGTAGAGTACACTCCTAAACAGTACAATAGCATAAGGAAGCATATATATATAGCCACAAATGGTCTCACATTTTCCTACCAAGGAATTATATGTATAGTTATAGTAATATACTTAACTATCACTATAGACACGTCGAATATTTTAGTTAAATATATAAATATATTTGAAGCAACAACCTATATAAATTATATATCATGGTCTCTAAAATGGTTTGAAACAATTTGTTACTATCCTTAAAATAATACTTGTTAAGGAAATATTTTTTATGTGATGAAACATAATATATATTTATTGCTTATTTATGTTGGCACGATGTGATGCTTACTTTAATCAAATCATAATATATTAATATTGATAGAACTGGATAATGTAGAAAATATATATGTTGTATGATAATTCAAATATTTTTTAATAGAAGATGGTGACACTTTAGAGGTTGGTTTGAGGGAATATTTTTTTTTTTCTAACTATGAATAAAATAGGTTACATAGATTATCCATTGGGTAATTGGATTCAAATTTAGGTCTACTTTATATCATTTTTCTTAATAGCATAGGGGGGTAATTGGATATAGAGGCATATGTTACTTTATGTTGTTTTACATAATATCATAGTGGGTAATTATTTAGAAAATACTCCCTTCATTCTAAATTAGGGCAGGTTTAGAACCCATAATGATTATGTCAGTTATAATTATATATATTAAAAAAGCTTCACAAAAAAACACAACACCGAAGGAGGAGTAGCTACACAAAGAGTAGAAATAAATTTGCATACATATATACACACACTACTCACTGTCGGGCCGGTGCAAAATAACTTATTCTATAGCCACTTTGAATTATGATAATTACTATACTAATTTACGAGATTGCAATAACTCCTTACTAAGAGGTTTACTATAATCGTTATGGTAAATAGCCTCATGTATTATAGTAACTCAATTATCGTAAATGTGCATTCACTTTATCCTAAATTCGTATCAAGACTATCATAAATAGAGGTGGTTACGTTCTGAATAACTTATTCTCAAACTAGCTATAGATTATACTCTCCCTAATTTAGTATAAAAATTATCGTAAATAGAAGATCCAAGCAAATTTGGGTACCTAAGACGAAATGATTTTGTTTTTATATGTCAATTACAAAGCTGAAGGAAGACATTAGGTGCTTGATAGTGGGTGCACTCAACATATGACCTGTGATGCTAGGATGTTCAAATCAATTTCATCAAGTGAAAATAATGTGTTGATAGCATTACATTTGATGATAATAGCAAAGGCAAGGTCAAAGACTTGGGCAAAATTGCAATTATAAATGATATATCCATCTCAAATGTCTTATTAGTGGAATCTCTTAACTTTAATTTCTTGTCTGTGGCTCAATTGTGTGATCTTAGATTCAAATACATATTTGGTGTTGATGATATTGATATAGGGAACGTTGATAGAAGCAACTTGATCTTCAAAGGTTTTAGATATGAGAATCTCTATCCATTAGACTTTAGTGCTAAGTGATACTTAATTGACAACATGTTTGTTCTTTAAATCAAGCATGAGTTGGCTATGCATAGAAGGCTTGGTCATATTAGAATGAAGCAATTAAACTATCTCATCAAGCATGAACTAGTGAAGGGCTTGAAGGATGTTGTGTTTAAAAAATACAAACTATGTAGTTCATGTCAAATGGGTAAGTAAGTTAGCAGTGCACATCCAAACAATAGCATACTGAGCATAGGCAAAGCATTTAAGCTATTGCATATGAATCTATTTGGACCAACTCAGTAGGCTAGTATTGATGGAAGCAAAAATGGATTTATTATAGTGGATGACTACAAGATATACCTAGGTATTCTTTTCCGCCAACAAGAGTGAATCATTTGGCATATTTAAGAATTTTATCAAGAGAAGCCAAAATGAATTTAAGACTTTAATAAAAAAGTGAGAAGTCACAATAGAAGCAAATTCAGGAATACAAGAATTGATAAGCTATGTGATGAGTTTAGAATTAAGCATCAATTCTTGGCTAGTTGAAAGGAAGAATAGAATTTTGATTGATATGACAATATCAATGTTGAGTGAATGTGAATCATTTATTTTGGGCCGAAGCAATCAACACGACAAGCTATTGTAGCAATAGACTCTATTGTCACCGTTTCTAGAGAAGACACTATATGAGCTATTTAATGAAAGAAAGCCTAGCATTGCACACTTTAGAATATTTGGATACAAATGCTACATTCTCAAAAAGAGCACTCAATTAAGCAAGTTTAAGAAAAAGTATGATGAAGAGTTTCTACTTGGCTACTCCACTACAAGCAAGGCTTATAGAGTTTGAAATATCACTCATAGCATAGTAGAAGTGCATAATATTTAATTTGATGAAACCCAAGGATCTCAAGATGAAGAAAACAATCTAAATGATATGAGAGGAACGTAATTGATTAATGATATGAAGAACAAGAATATTGGAGATATTTGGGCCAACTCAAGTGATTGATATTGGTGATGATAAAGAGCAAGTGTTATCTCCTTCAAGTGTACAAGTCAGTCCAAATATGCAAGTGGTAGTGGCACTCATGATCAAACTCAAATGAATCAAGTGCAAGATCAACAAGCTAGTCCGTTCCATGTTATTCAATCAAGTGATCAACCCAGTTCAAGCAATCAACCACAAGTCCTCCAACCAACTCATATTGCAAGAGATTACCTTCTAGATCAAATTGTTGGTGACATTAGAAGTGATGTGCAAACTAGATCGAGATTATCATCCTTTTTTGAGCACTATTTATTTGTCTAATCCTTTGAACCAACTAAGATTTAAGATACTTTAATGGATTATGATTGGATCAATGCTATGTATGAAGAGTTCAACAACTTTGAAAGAAATCAAGTTTAGAAACTAGTTGAGTAGCCTAAAAAGTATAATGTCATTAGCACCAAATGGGTATTCTAAAACAAGCTAGATCAAGATAACATAGTGGTGAGAAATAAAACAAGATTGACAGCACAAGGCTATACACAAGTTGAAGGTCTTAATTTTAGAGAAATCTATACATTAGTAGCAATATTATGGGCAACAAGCCTATATTAGAGGCAAATAGATGTGAAGAGTGCATTTTTGAATGGCTATATCAATGACCTAATGTATGTTGAGTAACCCTCAAGATTTGAAGATATTAAGAAAACCCAACCATACCTACAAGTTTAAGAAGACACTATATAGCTTGAAGCAAGCACCTAGAGCATGGTATAGGAGATTGAGAGATTTCTTACTCTTTAAATGGTTCAAGATGGGGAAGGTTGATAATACTCTCTTCACCAAGAAAATAGGCAAAGACACTAGTACATAAATGATTTTGCAAGGCAGTACACTTTTATTAACCGTGGTGGTCAAAAATTCAACCACCACGTAAAATACCTGGGGATTTACCGAGACGGTCGTTTCTATTAATTGTGGCCATCAAAATTAACCGCCTCGCAAAATCTATTAACAGTGAAGGTTAAAAAATAACCACCCCCTAAAATCCATCAATGGTGGTGGGCCTTATAAAAGCTAGCCTCCAAAAATACCACCATTTTTTGTGGCGGTTTTCCTAAATGGCCCTCCTCCGTAAATTGTCTCGAGGCCCAAAAAAGCCCAGAAGTTTTAATCTTCTATATATATACACACTTCTAAGGATTCTCATTCCTCTCTTGGACAGCACTCCCTTCCTCCCTCTCTTTCTTTCAGCCCCTCTTTCCTCTGTCTCAGACGAGCAGGGCTGCTCTAGCGCCCCTCTTTCCTCTCTCAGATCTCCCCCTCTCAGAAGAGCAGGGCAGCTGTGGCGGCCACAGCAAGCCGTGCTCGCGGCGGTGGTGGCCTAGGCGGGGGGGGCGCGCCGCGGCGGCCATGGCGGGCCACGCTCGTGGTGGCCCTTTGCGGGGGCGCTTCCGCGACGGCGGCGGCTTTGGCGCGCTCTCGTGGCGACGGCAGCCTTTGCGAGGCGCACTCATGGCACTAGTTGCGGTGACGGCCATGGCGGGCCACACTCGCGGCAGCGGCGGACCCTAGATCCGGCGGTGCACGGCGCGAAGTTGCGTTCGGCCCAGTAGCCGGATCTGGTTCCTCTCCTCCCCCCTCGTAGATCTAGTGGGGATTCCAAAAGTTGGATTGTGGTATCCGAAGGGGTCAAACTTTGAGTTCATTAGATATTCGAATTCCAATTATGCGAGATGTAAGGTGGATAGGAAAAACACATCCGGTACATGTCAACTATTGGGAAGATCACTTGTCTAATGGGCATAATTGGCCTCGTGGCCCTTGGCCAAGTTTAGATAAGTGTCTATATGGATAGAATATAATAGGTGATTAGATGAGTCTATATCACAGTGGCCTCCATTTGATACTTGAGCAACGTCTGCACGTATTGTCGCATTAAAAAACACAGTCGTGCTTTTGCACAAAATAAATTTTAAGATAGAGCGAAAGGGTCTTTGGTGTTGGTCAGTCCAGTATGACGTTGGGTTCAAACTCTTGTGTCACACCTTTATTCTGGATTTTATCTAGAATTTGCTAGGTACACACGTATGCGCCTTCGGTGGTACTGCGCATTTCCCGCACACTGGAGACTAGAGTCTCCCAATCTCCTCTTTGCTTGTGTACGAACGCACACGTGTGTGTGGTGTGAGTGTGGAGTCCTCTTTGCGTGCATACGGATGCACACACGTGTGTGTGCGCGTGTGGTGCGAGTGTGGGGTGTTCTTTGCGTGTACAGATGCGCACGCGTGTGTGTGCGTGTGGTGTGAGTGCGGAGCGTGTAGGTTGTGTGCGTCCAAATTGTACCTGATCAAAAAATAATTTTAAGATAGATAACTGTTACAAATTTATGGATAAAATTAGGGTCCAAAGCTAACAGAAATTATCTGGTGGGTCCTGCTTGGTTGTTGAGGACCTCTTTTGAGGAAGGTGTCCCTAGACTCATACTGAACTTTGATCTCTATAGGATTTGTTAACGATAACGATTTCAGATTCAATACGGATGATGTCTTTTGCTTCATCTATCTAAAATTAACAAAGCCAACCATCTATAAATAAAGAAGGGGGGCGGGCAGTTTACCTCTTTTGTGACGACCCATGGAACCTCAACCTCAAGTGCGTGTACATACTCGGAAGAGATCAAGATTAACTTCTCCAGTTTAGTCGCCTTAAGCAGCAACGATTGTACATCCTTCACTTCTATGTTGAAACCAATTTCAAGCTCACGTAGAGATCCAAATGTTGGAATTCTTTCTGGAGTAAAATCAAATCTGGAACAGTTTATTATCCTCAGTATATGAAGGTTATCCCAATAAAAACCTCTGAAGCAGGAGAACGGATAGCATTTATCAATAACTAACTCCACTATGTTGGAATTCTTTGTTTGAAGGAATTTCAGATCATGACATGCTCCTATATGCAGATAGTTCAGCTGCATAGTGAATCCTGCTTTGGCTTCTTGAGTGAGACCAAATTGCTGTGATAGTGATGTTTGAGGCGTTTCTGACATCAGTACTGCATGATCTCTTTTTCCTCTCGGTACTCGGAATACATATCTGAACAACCTTTTTGCTTTTGCAACTATATTGACTTGCTTTTTATTGGGATTGTTGTCTATTGATGGCTCACTTGTCTCTTGTTCTTCTGAATGACCATCTGAATTTGGGTGATATTCTGTTTCTTCTTCTGATTCTAGTATTTCTGACAGAACCTCGTCTACATTTCTTGTGTCATCATCTAATCTGACAATGGCTTCATATGGTAGTTCAACTAGCGATAGTCGTCTTAAGTTCTTGCACTGTCCGATATGTACGAATCCAAGCATGGGCATTCTACAAATTTCGATAGCTTCTAGTTTTTCTAAGCATCTTAGAGGAGGAAGGCTCGTACAGTTTGAGATATCAGACAAAACAATTTTCACCAGATTTGGAAGGGTTTGGTGTATCTTCGTAATCCATTCTGGTAATGAATCTGGTTTATAACCCTTTACAGAGAGATTCTTTAAATTCCGATTAGGCCTCAAATTTTGTAGCACAACCTTATCATTATCCTTGTCTGCATCATCATATTCAGATAAAGACCACTCCAGACTTAAAGAATGAAGATGTTTCTTGTTTTCCAGTCCCACTGCACTTGCTTCTTCTAGTGACCCAATGTTCTCAAGGCATCTGATATTTAGGTCATTATGTGTCAAATCAATGATGCTCTGGAGAAGGGTAATGTTGCTGTATCTGGCATCTCGTTGACGTACAACAAAATCCGGTAAAGTTATAAGTTCATCAATACCACCAATGCCTTGCTCTGAGAACAGTGTCAGCCCCCCAACTACTAGGTATTCAAGGTTTCTCAGACATTTCAGTACGCCGTGAAGCTCTCTCAGTTGCAACCCATGACTAGAATCATTAGAGATTTCTCCTACAGAGGTGCCTAGAGCTTCAGTACCACCGCTTCCTCCAACTCCTGACAAATTTAGGTACTTTAAGCTAACAAATTCTGTAACTGTAAGCAAGCCAAGAATGTCTTGAAGTTTAGAACAATCTGAAAGATTCAAATACTGGAGCGCAGAAAGTCCCTCAGAAGATCCATGGAGCTCTGCAAGCTCAGTACAACTCGATAGGTCAAGAAAAATAAGGTTATCCATCTTGAATAGACTAGTAGGTAGTTGATTAAAGCTGCAGCCTGACATATTTAGCTCTTCCAAGTTTGTTAGTTCACTGAAAGTTTCTGGCACTGTCTTAAGTTGATAGCAAAATGACAGGTTCAAGGAAGAAAGATTTTGCAATTCTCCAAGTGACTTGGGCAACTCTTGTAGGCTAGCACATTTTGATAGGTCCAGGTTTAATAGCTCTTTGAGGTCCCAATAGAGTCTGGGAGCTCTCTAAGATTTGAACAGCCATGCAGGTCCAAATAATGCAGCTTCTTCAAGTTAGGAATTGTACTCGGGATCTTAGTAATGCCAGTATTTTCTGAAAGATTTAACACCTGCAGGTGTATCATAGAGTCAGGTAGGTCAACAGTTCCCCCCATGCCTGAGAAATCCAAGACACGCAACCATTTAGCATTTGAGAAGATGCCCCGCCGAAATTCCAATCCTTTACAGTCCTTAAAATGCATAGCTCTTGCCTTTGAAGGCACATTGCTGCATTTCAGGGCCATATCAGCAACTTTGGAGAATAAAATGTACCGGCACCTAGCCATTCTAGAACTGAAGTTCCCTCCTTGACCAGCAAATATAGCAACTTCCTCTCCAGCAATGCATGTTGTAAGTGCATGAACAAAGTCATGCATCTGGTATAGTTCACTATGATGCTTAGAATACCTTGCAGGAATCTGCAAAAGTGAATTTACAACAGATCAGTCATGCAACAATTATAAGCAACTAATAAGCACTAAGCAGCATATGAAAAATTATATTGTGGTCGTTTCTCTAAAGTCCTGGTCGAAACTGGTAAATGTAGTGCCTTGTTCTGCTGCCCCAAATGATCATAGACGACAGAGGGTTTGAATTAGATACAAAGGTTAGCAAAGTGAAATCATGGTTCCCATGCCTCAAATGATCATAGCCTCACACTCACTGGTGCAGGGGCAATTCTAGTGTAGTGACTAATCACCGGTTACATTGCATAATCTTATTTTAATTTCTATACATAATATATAACATAGCCACACAGTTCTAGTGGAAGAGTTTCTAAGCTAAATTAATATATTATTGGACAAAGTACAATAGTGAACTGTGAACTAGAACGTATGCAAACTTGCATATAGACAGTCCACTCTAATGAGTGTGAGCAGTGGCAGAGCTGCTAGATCGCACCGGCGTGGTGTCCTAGCACGGGATCGATTTGCCGAGATTGGCCGGAATCTAGAACGAGGACGCATGCATGGCGGCGAACTCCAGGAACGCTAGATCCGAAAATCACGGAGTCTGTTTGTTTAGTAGGTTCATTCATACTTCATTGGCTGTGTCTTTGTCATGATCCTAGGCACAACAAGCCAACAAGAGAAGTATCTAGAAGCTACTATAATGATCTGGATACAGGTTTGGAAAGGGGGAGAACAGAAAGGGTAAAATCTAGCCGCAGCTAGCCTCGAGCAGAGCTTGCCGTCGGTTCGTGGTTCTGGTCCTTCGACGCCTCTTCCTGCTGATGGGTTGAGTGTTTATACTGTCTTCACTTCCTGTTTGGCCGAGACATGTTCAGACATTGTCTTCTCTCGATCTTGGTCCAGCCCATATATCTTGTCATTGGCCCATCCCATAGTATCTCTAGTAGGATCATGACAGTCTTCCTCTATTTGAGACTTCAAGGCAACGGTGCAAGTCTATGGCACACACAGAGTAACAATTAGCAGGTCATCTTGCAGCCCCCACTCCGGCCACACGGCATCCACACTCCACTCCCCACCACCGGCCACGAGTCGACGGCGGCCTCTGATTTTCCCCACTAGAGCTTGGCGCTGCTTAGGGCACTAGTGTTTGGGATCGCGTTTTTGTATCAATGGTCTTGGTTGCTGGAGATATACCTATTTTCCTCTCCCTTCCAGCAGCAGTGATGGCGCAGGTAGGAGGTGCACGAAGTTAAGGCGGTGGTGCCGCCGATGGTGAACAGAGAAACCATATTCCGAGCGTTGCCGATCTCATACAGAGATTGAACCTCACTGAAGGGGAGGCAGAAGTAGCAGACTTCAGCAACGTCGAAGATGCCGAGGAGCTGCCAGTTGGAGTGGGCTGTAGTAGGTAAGGTCTTGTCCCCTTCATTCTACCGTACATGTCAATACTGTTCGAGCAGCCATGAAACCTGCATGGGCAATCCTTTTGGATTGAAGATCCGAGCTGTTGGCAGGTTTCATGGCTGCTCGAACTTCTTGGAATATGGTGATGCCAACACAGCTCTTTTCCATAGGCAAGCAGGATTCCGCAAAAGGAAAAATTTTATCCCGAAGCTCATATGTGAGGATCAGGTTGTTACCAGCCAAGAAGACAAGCAGAATGCTATGTTCGACTACTTTGATGGTCTGTTAGGGTCTGCTTAGCCCCGTGCTTACACACTTGACCTTAATTTCTTCCATAGGGAGGGAGTCAATCTCTCGGAATTGGATGCAACAATTTCAGAAGAGGAAGTCTGGAATACAATTAAATCTTTGCCGCCAGATAGAGCACCTGGTCCGGATGGATATACAGGTCGGTTCTTTAAATCCTGTTGGCAGGTGATAAAGGCAGATTTCATGGCAGCCATCATAGTTCTGCAGCAAGGAGATGCAAGGAAATTATGGCTGCTCAATTCAGCATATCTCACTCTTATTCCAAAGAAGGCAGAGGCTTTGCTTCCCAAAGATTTTCGTCCTATAAGACTCATCCATAGCTTTGCGAAGCTAGTCACAAAAATTATGGCAAACCGTTTGGCTCCTCGGTTAAATGATTTGGTTGCTGCTATCCAAAGTGCTTTCGTTCGGGGTCGGTGTATTCATGATAACTACATTTTGGTGCAGCAAACATTCAGACTCCTCCATCGTCGACAGGTCCCTAGCCTCTTTTTGAAGCTGGATATTTCTAAAGCTTTTGACTCAGTGTCTTGGTCCTTTTTATTAGAAGTCCTCACTCATTTGGGTTTTGGTCAAGTTTGGTGTAACCTGGTAGCTAACCTTCTTTCCACAGCATCCACTCGGGTGCTTCTTAATGGTGAACCAGGGCCAGAAATCAAACACAAGCGAGGTCTCCGACAAGGAGACCCCCTCTCCCCGATGTTGTTCATCTTGGTAATGGATGTGCTTAATAGTTTATTCACGAAGGCAGGACATTTGGAACTGCTACAGCCACTGTCTAGAGGAAATCCAGGTCAGCGCATATCTCTTTACGCTGATGATGTTGTCCTATTTATTCGGCCACAAGAGGCAGAGATGAACCTCACTGTGAGCATTCTAGACAAGTTTGGGGAGGCGTCTGGTCTTCGGACAAACCTGCAAAAAAGTTGTGTTATACCTATTCGCTGTGAGCCAAGACATATGGAGCTCGTGACATCTGCTCTTTCTTGTGTGCCAGCAGTCTTCCCTTTTATTTGGGCTTACCAGTCTCGACCCGAAAAATCGGAAAGGCTGAGCTACTCAAATGGATTGAGAAGATTAGCGACAAACTCCCTGGTTGGAATGCCGCTCTCATGAACATGGCTGGGAGAGTTACTTGGGTCCGCTTTGTCCTTTCAGCCATTCCTATTTATATGTTGATAGCGATTAAGGTGCCCAAATGGTTTTTACGTGCCATTGACAAGATAAGGAGAGCCTTTTGTTTGGAAGGGGAGAGAGCAAGTGAATGGTGGTGCTTGCTTGGTTGCTTCGGACAAGGTCCGGCAGCCCCTTGATTTGGGTGGGCTGGGGATTCTGAATCTTGAGATCATGAGTTGGCACTCCAAATCCATTGGCTGTGGTTCAAGAAAACAGACCCCAAACGTGCTTGGACTAGCCTTGATGACATACATATTCATCCGAATGCTGTAGCGCTCTTCAACAAAGCTCAACAATGCATCCGAATGCTAGCCTTGATGATATAGATAAAAAATGATACGCGATTGATATGCCGCTTAAAATAGGTACTACTTTCTTGAGCATCTAATAAAAATCTCAAATAAAAAAACATCAAAATTAAAAGGTTTGGATCCCAACAATAGGTATAACTTTGATATAAAAAGTATCTTCATTCGACACCATACGAGAAAGATATGATGTTTTTGAGATCACAAACCCTTGTATGCGATTGATATGCCCCTTAAAATATATATTATTTTCTTGAGCATCTTAATAATCTCAAATGAGAAACCTTAAAATTAAAAAGTTATAGATCCCATCAATACATACAACTTTGATATAAAAAGTAATTTCATTTGATACCATACAAGAAAGATATGATTTTTGTGAGCAGACAAACGCTCCGCTGAAACTTTATATTACTTTTTTAAGCCATCTTAACGATCTCAGATATGAAATCTCAAAACGACAATGTCTTTTTCTCTTGATGAAACACTTGCCTAAGTGTAGGTCCATGAAAATTTTTTGGTTAGATCTTGTAATAGCCAATCTCAATGAGAGTTTCATATACATTAAATATGCTGACATGTTACTGTATTTATAGAGAGATGATGGTGTTTCATGAGAGTAGAGAGAGTTTTAGATGTAGAATATTATTCTACACCTAGGGTGTAGAATAGTGCTATTCTACACCTATTGAAGATGATATCAATTCTAACATGTCAGGGCTACCACATTATTAGTTGTTTTCGTATTTGATAGATACACCCTCCCTCCCAAATTATAAGGCATTCTAACTTTCTTGGGAGACCAAAATTATAGAGAGAACTGTAAAGATTTATGACATCAAATAGGGATAAAATATAATTAATAAAAAACCTAATGATATTTATTGGATATCATAACTGTTATTATTTTATTATACTCCTATTATCTTTTTTTAAAGTAATTAAAAAACAAGAAAAAATACTTGAGATTTTTCAAATTTCTCTCATTAAAACATTTCAAAATTAAGAATGGGTTTAGTTACTTCAATTCAAAAGGTGAAACATAGAATTTTGGTATCTAGTTATTAGTCTAAAAATATTTATTAAAATGCAAAAAATATATTTTTGTATTTCTTTCTGTTATATATAAGAGCTCTCTTGTTGGTCAAAATTTAGATACTTTGACTTAAAAAAAGTTAGAGAACTTATAATTTGAGTTTGAGACAGAAGGAGTACCAAACATGGGTGCCAAAAAGAAGTTGGGAGGAAAGCTCACCGAGGGTGCGGCGCTCACAGTTTGAAGGAATGACATATCAGTGAGCTCTGACACATATTGATCCGCAACATACTCGTTGGCAACAAACCCCAATGCAATCCATTGTTGAAGCAAATCTTTCTTGTGCACTACGAATCCTTTTGGGAACACGGAGAAGTATGCAAAGCAGGGTCTCAGATATTCAGGCATTCTGCTATAACTGAGCTTTAAGGAGTCCACTACCGCAGTCAATGCTGTATCCCCTATCGGATTGGTTTTCTTTAACCACGGGTCACTTTCTAATGTCATTTTCCATATCTTCAACTTCACATCGCGCAGTCGCCACCCAATAGATTTGACAGCCAAAGGAAACCCTTTGCATTTCTTTACAATCTTTTTCCCCACCTTCTCCTTTTCAACTAGAGATTCCACATCACTAGACGGAGGAAATGCTTTTGCTTTGAACAACTCCCAACAGTCATCATATTGTAAAACACCTAGTTTGAATTGGAATTGTTCATTCATGAGCTTGGCAATTCTTTTGTTGCGAGTGGTTAAAATTACCTTAATTCTTTTGGGACCAATTTCCTTGTTTCTTGAGTTCTTTGCAACTCCCAGCAATACTCTTAATTCTTCCAAACTATCTTTGTCATTTTCCCAGATGTCATCCAAAACGATGAGAGACCGCTTGTCCTTGAGAATCTTTCCTACATGCAGCTGAACAGCGGTGTAGTCATACTGGGTGCTTGGCCCGTCTTCTACTTGAGATATAATAGATCTTCCGATCTTTTCAAGATCAAATTTGTCAGTGACATGGACCCACACAAGGTTGTCAAAACCACCCGTAGCTGTACTGTCCTCGAAAACCATCCGGGCAAGAGTTGTTTTACCAAATCCTCCGAAACCGTAAATAGGAATGATGGAGTGCTCGCAGTCTTGTTGCAGCAGTCTCATCATCTCTTCCTTTTCCCTCGTCCTTCCGACGATATCCTCTCTAAGAAGTGGGCCTGTTGCCCGGCGAAGCCTTGATGTCTGGTCGTGGATCCCTTCTTGATCGCCGGAGAAAGTGCCTGGTGTTAAGTCCAGTTCCTTCAGCTTTGCTACCCTCTCTAGTCTTTTCTTCATATCATTCAGCTTGCCAGGCATGGTCATTCTCAGCATTACAGGGATGGATGCCCTCTACGGAATTGTTACGCATCGATTTAGAAAGAAGAACCAAACACTGAAGCAAACTAAATAGAACAACGAGGCGGCACTTACAGGGGTGTTCAGCTCGGAAACACTGCTTCCAGAAGAGATTTGGTGCTCGAAATCCATCAGCATGTCCTCCATGTCATAGGCTGCATTCTTTAGCTCCTCGATCCATACGATCTTCTCACCGTCTGGCCGCTTCTCTGCCTTGTGGAGGACATTTTTCACGGCAGCAAACGTGTTCTCCAGGTCTTTCAGATCTTCACTGAGACTCATCTGTTCGCCGATCTCCTTCCAGATGGCGGATCCAAGCTTGACGGCAACCTGCTTCAATATGGCGCGGGTGAGCAACTCCGGAACCCCTGCCATGGCACGAGGCCGGCCGGGTGGCCAACAGTACTTCAACAAGAAATGGTTCAAGGCTCCTGTACTCCTGCTTTTCACCTGAAAATCACAACGTCCACCAGACACGGCATCAGTTGAACTGACTAGGTCATAGGAAACACCAATTCGTCTAGAAAAAAAAAAAAATTGCTGTAACACCCCAATTATTTTGGCAAATCTTAATTCACAATTTTGTAGCTAAGCATCAGTACCATAACAAAAAAACAAGTAAATGACCTTGCCTCATCTCATGAAAATTTTGAGAATTAGTACAAATGTTTTATATTAGTTACATATTCAACTAAAATTTAACAATATACACATATTACAACAATATTGCTTGCTAGAAATATCTGCACATAGGGCTTCACTTGTTTAACTAAGCTATAGCCAACTCTAGCTAGCAACGTTAAAGACACACTATGGGTTACAGAAACGTAGTGTACAACGTTGAGTTCTCTAGTAGGCCATTCCCTTCCGTAGCTCGTCACAGTACGCTAGAAATTTACTCCCTCCATCCTAAAAATGGGTCGTTTTGCATGTTCGTGCCATAAGTTTTTAATTCAATTCGTAAAAAATACACATAATATTTATATCTCCTAATATTATTCAATATAAAATTAGTTAAAATTATTTCTCGGAAAGTGAGAAAGATACTTTTTTAGGGAGTGAGGGAGTATCAGCCAGCCAATTAGAAACGTGGAGCTCTGTTCCTTTCACCCAATAGCAAGCTGACAATCGAGCAGGGGACTGGAAATAAAAGGGAGGAGGCCGTGCTCACCATGGAGTTATTCTGGGAAGCAAGAACCAAACCAGAAATCACTCCCCAAAAGCAAAAATCCACACATCAGTAGCCACCCCAACAATCAAAAGGCAGTATGGATGTAGTGATCTACTCTACCAAGAGGAGCAGGAAGGAGGGCGAGGAGGAGCAGGCTGATGGGGAAGCTAGAAGATTGGAGTGACCAGAGCGAAGCACGTGAACTAACCACGAGGAGCAAAGCAACGGCCCGCAACTTCTGACCGCGACTGAACTCTCACCTATGCGACGGTGATTTCCCACCAAATCCTGCCCATTTAAGCAAACCCGATTCCAATACAAAGTAGCACAACTCATAAGCACGTGACGTCTACGCACTTCAGGACATGTGTATGACCATTTGTCCTAGTAGTATACATTCTCGTCACCATTTCCTTGCAAATCACAAAGGATGCCATCTCACTGGTAGGCAAACACACGGCTCTTGTATAAGTAGAGCATGATGTTGGCTTCGTAGATATACAGCAAGAAGACTTGGGGAGTAGACGGCTAGGAGCTTTACGAAAGGGGAGGAGTAAACACACCTTGAACACCCACCTATAAAGAGTAAACACACCTTGAACACCTACCACCGGCGCTGCCACACGCACCAGAGCACCGGCGTCCAGCGGCACACCTGTGTGTACCTCCACTCACGTGGAGTCCCAACCCTGCGCCATGAAACATGACCGATAAGTGCGTGCTGCCATGTCGAGCACAGAGCTCTGAAGCTATAAGTTCCCAAAATAGAGAATACCAGGAGTCCTAATCGAAGGGGGAAAATTGCTAGATAACAACTAGAGCTGTTCAGGATTTGATTTGGGGTTTCAATAGCTGAGGGGATCCAACCATGGATGTGAATTTGATGCAGCTACCTTAGGCGCCATGGCTGCAGAAGGGGAAAGACAATAATCAGAGCTAGAGGGAGGAGACGGGAGAGTGGAGAGTGGAGAGTGGGGAGGCTAGTACTTTTGGATTTCGGAGTCTACATACACTACACGTACTAGTTCTAGTAGTGTATGGTGGTGTTTACTTTTCTAGTCATAACGACAGGTGAGTTTTTTTTTTTTTTTTTTTTTTTTTTTCGGATCAGCAATATTGAGCGTAATAGCCCGCCCGCTGACGACAAATAATTTGGGACGGAGTAGTATGGTGGTGTTTACTTTTCTAGTCATAACGACAGGTGAGTTTTTTTTTTTTTTTTTTTGCCAGGCCCGCTGCGAAGGACTGCGGCCAGAGCGCTAGCGCCGGTGAGTGCCTGGTTACAGCAGCGACCGCTACTAGTGGTCAAATGCGAGGAAGCGGCGGCGTCCACTCGACCACACCATTGCTGGATCACGTTCGTGGTTCAGCAGTGGAATGCGCAGGGTTCAAGGTGCCCAGATCAGCGAGGCAGTGTTGCACGGATGGTGGGTACGACGGTGTCACGTAGAAATATTTACCTTCGTCGTCAGCGCCTAAGGCCTCAGTGTTACATTTTTTCAGTTATGCCTCTAAATAGATAAGATTTTTCTAATGGTAATGCCCTATACTAACGTCCGGCGTTTTGTCCGCTTCCGGACGTGGCGTGAGCAGATTAGGCTGCCCCACCGCCCACCGCCCACCACTCCACCTACCACTCCTACATCCCCCGCATCCTTCCAGCCCCCTGTGACTCCATCTTCATTCCCCCACCTTCCGAGCCTGCCACTGCGTGTCGCACGCACGTGCTCCTCCCTCCAACGAGCTGCTCTCCCTCCTCCCTCCAGCGAGCTGCCCTCCCTCCCTTCTTCCTCCTCCTCCCCGCATCGGAGTAGGGGGCGACAACTGCGGCTGGCGAGGACAGCACGCTCCCTCCCTCCTTGCTCTCTCCCTCATCTCTTACCTCCATGCAACCGAAGTAGGAGACGATGGCGCGGCTTCGACGAGGTAGGTGGGAGGATCTGAATCTGAGGCCTCCCCCTCTTCCTCCTCTGGATCTGGATCTGAACTCTTCTCCCCCTTCTCCTCTGGATCTGACCCCTCTCCCTCCTCGTGCTTCTCCTTTCTCCCCCCTCCCCCTCGATCTAAGGGCTTTTTTGGTGGTGGCTTGGGTTCTGGTGAGCTCTTGGGTTCAGCTCTCGCGCGTGTTGCAATGGTGTTCCCTGGAAGTTGCAGTACGTTCTCGGGTGATGTTGCAGTAGGCTAGGGTTCCGGCGAGCTCTCGGGTTCAGATCTTGCCGTTGTTGTAACGGTTCTCTCTAGATGTTGTAGTAGGTTTCAATCGTTGTTGCAGTACTGATTTTTCGGGTGATGTTTCAGTAGTGTGTTGTGTGTTGTTGCAACAGCTGTTCGGGTGTTGTTGCGAAGACTATATTTTATGGTGTTTCAATAAACTCCACTCAATGTTTCAGACTATCTTTTTTTCATTTGTTTCGATTTCTTCAATCTGCATGTTGCAGTAGTATGTTGTGTGTTGTTGCAACAGCCGTTCGGGTGTTGTTGCAGTACCATGTTCATGTTGTTTCAGCAAATTCCACTTAATGTTTCAGTTGTGTTTCTTCTTTTTTTTCAGGTTCTTCATTCTGCATGTTGCAGCAGGTGTTTTGCGTGTTGTTGCAGCAGGTGTTCAGGTGTTGTTGCAGTTCCATTCAGTGTATTTTATCAAACTTCATTCAATGTCTCAACTATCTTTTTGTGTTTTTCGTTGTTGTAATAATATGTTCATGGTGATTTAACTTCTTCACTCTAGTTGGAGCTATTTTGTCTCTATTTGTAATCGCAGTGTATATGCTTCACTGTGTTTCAACTGCTTCAATCTATTTTGTTACAACATCATATTTACTGTAGTTGCACTATCATATGCATTGTGTTGCAGCCGAAAATAGATTGGGGGAGGGTGGCTGTGTAGGGGGTGAGCTGGTGGTGGGCGGATGTCTTTGGGTCCGTCGAGGTTGGGGAGTGGGGGGAGGAGGGGGCGATCCCGTGCTCGTAGGGTGCAGGGACGGGCTCCTTCCATGGGGAGCCGACGAAGGGTGATTCCGATTCTCTTTTCTCCTCCTCCATGCGGGGTAGGTAGGACAGGCGGGATCTCTTCTCTTCTCCTCCGTGATGGGTGGGTACGGCGGGGGTCGGTGGGGGCGGGCGCGATCGTTTAGGGAGGGGGCGGACGGTTTTTCCTTTTTCCTGAGTGGGGCGCGGCGGCGTCCGGACGCACTCACGCGCCGGACGTCCGGGCACTGGTACGACCGTTTTCCTAAGTATACAAAGGATAATTTTAAGACAAAAAAAATTCAAAAACCATCCTAGTGATAAACCCAGCTGATTTAGCGGTTCAATTGCATTAACGATCTTTTAAATTTTAATTAAATGAATCGGGCTGTTATAGTCTTTTGTCTGGTCTTTTCCCAGTCTAGCCATCCGGTCCGGCCAGTCCTAATATTTATACTAAATAGTAGAAGGCTAGAAATCTTTTGACAGATTAGCGTCGGACGGAGCTGAATGGCTACACTCATACACGCTTAGATTCCTGAATTCTAAACACATCTTTCTATTCCTTTCGTGTGTTTTCGATTCCTCTGTTTTCCACTACGTCCCTTTTTCAATTATGTTGTTTTTCCCGTTCCTCTATTTTGCCTTTCCTTTGTTCCAAAGAAAAATGTTGAATGGAATACAAACAGCACTGCATAGAATTACTCCAGACTCTCAGGCGTTCAATTCCGAAGTCTTGCGCTACTTGCTCCGATGAAGAGGCATCATGTTTTCACATCATTGCAGGATTTAGCTCTTGCTATCACTCAAACCATCTCCACGAGCATAAGCAAGCACACGTAACACAGTCCGAAAATACATTATAAATAAACTACTGAAAAAAATAAATAGCCATCGGAGCTGGTATGAAGCCGGGGAATATATATGATGGCAGTCCTGGACCAAGTAATTAAGCAGCTGTTGCTGTCATGTGTCCTTTTTATTTACTCTGTTACCGGCCGTACTTCGGTTATCTCTCGGGCCACTCTGGTTATTCCGATCATCTCGACTTCTCCTGCTTCCGGCGTGCGTGGTTGGTCAGTCGTCGGCTGGTTAAGCGGATCAACCCCCAATTCCGGTACTCTGGCCAACGCTCCCCCGTTGGGTGGATTGAGCTCACGAAGCGGTTCTGAACTGGTTAACATTTCGACAACTTGAGGCATGTCCGGCCTGTGGTCCGCTGTTTCTTGGACGCAGAGAACGCCGATCTGTATATATCTCCGAATCCTAGAGAGGTCGACGGTTGACGGTTCTCCAATGGCGGATTCAAGGATGCCGTCCAAAGCATTGCCCTCATCGTCCAAGAGTCGCCGAGCCTGCATAAAAGGATGGTGAACTTTTACGACGATAGTACATACTCCCTTTATCCCTTTTCAAGTGTCAGTAAAGTATTTATGCTGGTCAAATTTTCTTAAATTTAACTAAATATGTAGATAAAACATTAGCAAACATTCTATCTCTAAACAAGTCTATTATGAAAATAAAATCAATAATCTATTTAATAATACTAATTATGTGCCGTAAATATTAATATTATATATATATTTAGTTAAAATTGAGCATGTTTAACTTCTCACGAAGTGAGAATAACAATTAAAAGAAGATAGAGGGAGTATGTTGCTCAATATCTGGGCAGCAATATTATGGCACATGCATCTAAACAAGTCTAAGCCATTTTAGGTTTGTTGTAGGTCTGGTTTCCCCAACTTTGACTAAATTTTAGGGAAAAACAATAAACGTCCACATATCAGGGTGAACCAGTAGATACACATGAAATATATTTTGATGTATTCATATGATATTTTAGATGGTAATACATTTTTTATTTTTTCCTATAAATTCAGTCAAATTCATATAAATTTGGTCTAGAAGAAAGCAAAAACAACTTATAATTCTGCACGGATGAAGTAGGTATCACTGTACCCGTGTAATGGGTACGCAAAATATTCTTACATCATGTAGGAGCATTGGTGTGGCAGCATTGATCTTGCCGCTGATCGTTTCCAGCAAGGTGACTCCAAAGCCATATACGTCACATTTCGGCGTCAAGTCGGATGCATTTCGTTGATACTCTGGAGCCATATATCCTCTTTAATTACATGCATCGGAGACAGAAAGGTTAGGTACAAGGAGAAGCACATTTGTTTTTGTACAAGAAAAAAAAAGCAGAATATGGCATTTTTTTTTTTTCGTCCACAGATGATTTACTTACATGGTGCCTATTACGATTGTCCGATTTCCTGTTTCATCAGTGAATATTTTTGCGGTACCAAAATCTGCTACCTTAGCCACCCAATTCTTATCCAACAACACATTTGCCGGTTTCAGATCCCGGTGAATAATGGCAGTGCTATTTGATCCCTTGTGAAGGTGTGTCACTCCCTTAGCGATGTCACAGATAATTTTCAGCCTCATTTCCCAACTCAGTTTTTTACGTTGTTGTGGCGTTCCTGTTCAAACCATGGTTGGTTGTGACAACACCATAAGTGGCGAACAGTAGACAAAACATGAGGTATATGACCATGCTCATTTTAGTTTGAGGAGATATTACACTGCTGTTGAGAGGACAAGGTTGCGATGATGTGCCCTTGTCAGTCATTGTATATGATGACTAATCGTTATGGATGATAAGTCCTTGAGTTGTTGTTGCTAACCAGAGGTGAAGACATTTGAAGGATTTGGTGGTTGATGGTGGAGGTCAGGCAAGGTTCATACTAATTTATCACAAGCGGTTGAAGGGCGATAAGAGAGCTTGGACCAAGGGATCGAAGCCTAGAAAACCACAAGTGATCCACACGGTGTGTTCGGCTTGTCATATAAGCCGGTTGATTTGTTATGAGAGAAAAATATTGTTCGAACGACTGATAACCCCCGGCTGATAAGACAAGTGAACATGACGAATAACGAGGGCATGCGGCAGGAATAAATTTGGGTTTTGCACCTAGAGCATGTGTATTTAGTTTTAGTTTGTAGGGATATTTTAGTCTATCACCGTCAACCTATATAATACATTAGAGGAATACCCCACATGTTATGGAAATTGCTGATAATTAAGAATAAATTTATCAAGATGACGAGAAAAGGTATTTATTCCATTAAAAGCATATCTATATAATATTGGTTCTCAGAAAAAAATGCTCAAAGTCTTCATTACTTACACTAGTACTATTTATTAGCTTGTGATGAATAAGATTGTGATAGATCATCTGGAATATGGTGATACGGAGGATGATGATTTGTTGGTCACCTCTGAAAATAAAAACCCGGTCTGTCTCTTTACAAATGACTTTTGTAGTAGTGGAAGTGGAGCTATTTTAGAAAGGAGAAACCCTAGTCACAAAGAAAAAGGGAGAAACCCTTTGAAAAACGATCCTTAATACCAAGGATGTAAAATAACTCTCTAATTAGTACCTATAAGGTGGTCTATATTCCTAAAGATGAACAAAAACATTTGGGAAATGCTGAAATAAAACATTGATTAATAAGTACAGTGGTGATAATATAACTTGAGCAGCATGAACGTACCGAAGATATAGGTATTCAAACTTTTCCGATGTGCGTACTCGTATATCAGAATTTGTTCGCCATCTTCTTTGCAGAGGCCAAGGAGCCGGGCGACATTCTGGTGGTGTGTGAGCTGAGACATTAGACTCACTTCTCTGTCAAAGCTACGCATAATTTCCTGGAGGCCATTTTCGTCAGGGAGATCTTCCTGGGAGCCTTGTTTCTTGGATCAATTATGCATCCTTTTGACAGCAACTGTTGTACTCCTATTACTGATCAGTCGTCGTAAAGCGGGATGCCGTCTACGCAATTTGCCCTGCAACCAAGGCAAATGCGTGCTGTGTTATCAGA